>VSMD01026290.1:0-21821 GCA_008750895.1 Mirza zaza
GGGCTGTGGGGGTGGGGATGGGGCGGGGACGGGGGCGGGGGGACGGGGGGTGGGAGGTGGGGGGAGCAGCAGCCCCGAGACCCGCCCTGGCGGGGCCGCCGTGGGGGGCGTCCCGGGCCGTCTGCGGCGCGGACGGAGCGGGAGGACGAGGACGCGCGCCCCGTTGGCCCCGTTTGTCGCCGGTGGCGCGGGGGAGGGGCGCAGCGGCGTGTGCCCGTCTGTGCCGCGCTGCAGCGTCGCACGCGTAGCCCCCGCGGACGAGCACACGGCAGGGCTGGAGGCCGCCGGCCGGCACAGGCTCCGCGGTGCCCCGCTGCCTGGCCCTCCCCCCGGGGACGTCAGCGTCTGCGGGTCTGGGCGGGACCGGGGCGCGGAGCGGGGTCGCCCTCACGGCTGACGCCCGGCGCAGCCGCCCCAGAGTCCGCAGTGCGAATCCTGCCGCAGTGTCCTGCACCTGCCGCCCCGGGGCTGCCCCGGGGTCCTGGGTGCGGGGGACGTGCGCGTCTCTCCTTGTCACCTCCACCGCTGACGGTGTCCGGGGCCTCTGCTCTCTCCCCAGCCTGGGCCACCGTCGTGGGGCTTCTCTACCACTCCGTGCACCGCGCGCTGCGCGGCATCCCGCCCGCCAGCACCAGGTGGGTCTCGGGGCGCAGGGGGTGGGGGGAGGGGGAGGGGGTGTGCGTGTGCCTGCCGTGGGCGGCCCAACCCGGTGACACCCCCCAGTGTGCACCTGCACGCATACACATACTCGCACACATACACGCACACACATGCAGACACTCATTCACACACACCAACACATGTACACACTTGCACACATACACACGAACACCAACACATGAACACACATGCACACAGGCACACCAACACATGCACCCATGTGGACACACATCACACCAACATTTACACATGTGCACACATGCACACCAACACATGTATACACACATGCACACACGTACACACACATGCACACAATGCGCACACATGCACATGCATGCACGTACATGCACACACATGCACACAATACACACACGCACAGCCACACACACACACAACGCCGGGTGGGAGAACTCTCCACGCAGACACCTGGCGCTCCACTGTCAGGCCTGGGAACGCCCAGCCCTTCGGGGCAGGCTCAGGCACCGGCGCCCGCCAGGCGCGCAGGCCGACAGCGACCCGACTCCGCCCTCGGTTCCCACTTCCGTGGGACGGGAAGGCGGCAGCCCTGCCCGGTGCGTCAGGACCGTGTTGGGCACACGCGGCGAGGCCAGCTCAGGCCGGGGCACAGAGGGCTCGGGGCGGGGAAGGGCAGGAGGGGGTGGGCCACCGGCCAGCGGGCCCAGGGATGCGTCCAGGCCGGTCTCCGGGCGCTGCGAGGACTCTGCCCCGGGAAGGCAGAGCTGGCTCCCGAGGCGGCGGCTCTCGGAGGCCGGGCCCTCAGGCCCCGGGAGGACGGCTCCTTGCCAGACACACGCCGGGCTCTGCTCGGTGTGCAGGAAGGGCCGTCTTCCGGGTTCGACCCTCCCGGCAGGCTCCCTACCGTGGAAGGAAGCGGGACCCGTCACTCTTGCCACGATTCTAAAGTTCTTCAGAAAAACAGTCAAAGAAAAGTGCAATCAGGCCGGGAGCGGTGGCTCACGCCTGTACTCCTAGCACTCTGGGAGGCCGAGGCGGGCAGATTGCTCGAGGTCAGGAGTTTGAAACCAGCCTGAGCAAGAGCGAGACCCCGTCTCTACTAAAAACAGAAAGAAATTAGTTGGCCAACTAAAAACACATAGAAAAAGTTAGCCGGGCATGGTGGTGCGTGCCTGTAGTCCCAGCTACTCGGGAGGCTGAGGCAAGAGGATCGCTTGAGCCCAGGAGTCTGAGGTTGCTGTGAGCGAGGCTGACGCCACGGCACTCACTCTAGCCTGGGTGGCAAAGCGAGACTCTGTCTCAAAAAAAAACACAATTCACCGGCAAAAGCGCCATCCACGCGCTGCCCCCTCGTAGTCCCTGCGTGTCCGGAACCCCGTCCTGGCGTGGGAGAGCTGGCGTCGTGGTCCCCGGCACAGGGCTGGGTCCACACTGGAGATCCACATCCCGTTGGCCGTGTAGACTTGCGTGTGCTCCGCTCTGAACCAGGGTCGACCGCGGCACTGGTCTCTGAGGGCTGCCGTGGGGATTAGACGTGCTGGCCGGGTGAGAGCGCGGCGCCACAACCCCCCCCCCACGCAGGTGCCAGGTCCATCCTGAGCGGGGCAGCCGGTGCCGACCTGCGGGGGTCAGAGTTCACCCGGCAGAGCCGTTGGTCTCCGGCAGCCCCGGCCTTGCGTTGAGTCTTAAACCCGCGTCCCCGCGCTCACGCCCTACGCTTCGTTCTCCCTTTCGTGACGGTTTCCGTGGCTCCCCAGGATCGCGGAGGCCGCCTCGAGCTGCAGAGGCTGCCCGCTGTCGGCCGCCAGCCCGCTCATCTCGCTGGAGGTGTCCCCGCCGCCGGCGCTCTCCCAGAACCTGTCGGGGTCCCCGCTCGTCTCGGTCCGGCTCAGGCACACACTGGTGAGTTCCGCGGCGCCCCCCGCGTCCTGCCGTCCGGGTTCTCGCTGATGGGCACGTGGGTGTCCGCGTGACGCGCAGAGAGCCGGGGCTGGTGGCCGGCCGGCCCAGGTTGGCCTTGTCCCGTCCCTGCAGCCCCTCTCCTGCGACTCTGCCGAACCACGGCGGGAAGCCCCGTGGGCGGCGCCTGGGCCCGGTCACCCGTGTTGGCGATGGGGCTGAGGCCGCGGAGGCCAGAGGGAGCCGCCCGGGTGCGTGGGCGGCAGCGTGTGTGGCCCCCCCCCTGCTTTATAGCGAGCGGCCCTCCCGGGGAGGGGAGAACTGGCGCCTCTCGGGCACCTGGTGTGGCAGCCGAGAGCCGGGTGAGTGGCTCCGCGCCGTCCGAGAGACGCGCCGCGTGGCTTGAGAGAAGACGGTTTCATGCTTCACGTGTTGAGCGGTGAGCCGTGTGGCCTGGTGAGCCGTGTGTCCTGGGGCATCACGACCGTGGGCCCCGGATGTCACTTATCTCCCCGGTGGGCAGGGCTGCCCGGCTCGTCGGGCAGGTGTGGGCTGTCCTTCAGAAATACGTGTGCAGGCCGGCACGGTGGCTCACACCTGTCATCCCAGTACTCTGGGAAGCCGAGGAGGGAGGATCACTGGAGGTTGGGAGTTCGAAACCAGCCTGAGCAAGAGCGAGACCCCCGTTTCTACTATAAATAGAAAGAAATTAATTGGCCAACTAATATATATAGAAAAAATTAGCCGGGCATGGTGGCGCATGTCTGTAGTCCCAGCTACTTGGGAGGCTGAGGCAGGAGGATTGCTTGAGCCCAGGAGTTTGAGGTTGCTGTGAGCGAGGCTGACGCCACGGCACTCTAGCCCGGGCAACAAAGCAAGACTCTGTCTCAAAAACAAAAACAAACAAACAAAAAACAAGAGTGTGGTTCCCCCAGGCCGGGTCGTGGCGTGAGGGACTTGGAGTTGGGATTTTCCGAGGACTCTGTAACACGACGGAATCGGCCGCGTCACTCCGCCCGTCCTGTGCCGCTCCACGCCGCCGCGTTCATGGAGGGCCTGCCCATGTCGCACGTGGGCGGGCGCCCGGTTTCCTTCAGGCGGGATCGAGTTTTCGGTCCCCACCCCCCACCAGGGACCCAGACGCACAGGTGCAGTGTGAACGCTGCAAGTCCAGAGACTACCTCGGCCTCAACCTCCCCCAGTGCTCCGGCCTCTTCCTTCCCATGGAGACGCCTCCTGTCCCTGTGATTCTTGGCCGTGATCTTCCCTGTCCCACATGATTATGATCCTGTATTATTTTTTTTTGAGGTAGAGTCTCGCTCTGTCACCCAGGCTTGAGTGCCATGGCGTCAGCCTCGCTCACAGCAACCTCAAACTCCTGGACCCAAGCGATCCTCCTGCCTCAGCCTCCCGAGTAGCTGGGACTTACAGGCATGTGCCACCATGCCCGGCTCATTTTTTTGTATATATATTTTTAGTTGGCTAATTAATTTCTTTCTATTTATAGTAGAGACGGGGTCTCACTCTTGCTCAGGCTGGTCTCGAACTCCTGACCTCGAGCAATCTGCCCGCCTCGGCCTCCCAGAGTGCTGGGATGACAGGCGTGAGCCGCCACACCCGGCCATAATCCCATATTTTTACTGCATCTTTTCCACGTTTAGATGTTTGGACACACAAACACTGACCGTCGTGTTATGGTTACCTGTAGCGTTCGGTATAGTCACCTGCTGCACAGGTGTGCGGCCCAGGAGCAGCAGGCCCCACCATACAGCCCGGGCTGTGCCGTCCGGAGTGTGCAAGCGTGTGCGCTGTGATGTTTGCACACGACCACGCTGCCCAAGCGCGCAGTCCTGAGAACGTGTCATGAAGCCAGGCGTGCTGTGTGGATACGTTTCTCAGGACACCTTGGCCGTGCACATGCGTCTCTCAGCCTCCCAGACTCGGGAGCTGAGAGCAGAGAGAACCGGGGGCCCCTCTGTTCGGGACGGTCTCTGGCCCGATTCTCCCGGGCGGGACCAGCCACGGCGGAGGGAGGTTGGTCCACGCGCCCGGGGGGAGCCGGTCCCCACGGCTGCCCCGCACGTCCCGCCGCGCAGAATGTCGGGCTCCGCCGTGATGCCGTCTCTGTCTTCTGGGAAGCAAGGGAGGTGGCAGTCTGACGACCGCAGGCAAAGAAAGGCGGGATTGGCATGCAGCCCGCGTTCTAATGGCCGGGTACCGGAGCTATTTTTAAAGAGAAGAAAGTGTTTGAATGAGGAGTCTCGTCCCGAGCAGAGGCGGGGAGGAATTTTGATCATCCCAGGGAGGATGCTAATTAAAGCTTCTCTCTGCCAAGCCTTCTCCAGGGTTTTGGGGGTTTTTCTTTTGAAGGTCGCTCTCACATTTCCCAGGGCGCGGGGGGTGGGGGGAGGACGCTTTCTGGAGTCGGGATGACTTGTCTGCGGGACGGTGCTCGCTCTCGGACGGGCCCCTGGAGGTGAGGCCGACTCCACGGGGGGCCGGCCGTCAGCCTGTCTGTCCCCCACGGCTCCGCGGGGAAAACGCGGCCAGGGGGTCGCAGGGATTTTCCTCCGGAAAGGCCTCGGTGCTTCCCTTCCCCACAGAGTGCGGGTGGCCCCCTTGAGGGAGGGGTCGCAGGGGGCCCCTTTGTGAGCGCCTAGTTAACCCCAGGGGTGGGTGGGGAGAGAGCACCCAGCGCCTCCACCCCGCCCCGGGGACGGGCGTGTGTTTTTGCACG
Source organism: Mirza zaza (assembly GCA_008750895.1). Lineage (NCBI taxonomy): Eukaryota > Metazoa > Chordata > Mammalia > Primates > Cheirogaleidae > Mirza > Mirza zaza. The sequence continues at coordinate 5,273 of VSMD01026290.1, forward strand.
GCAGGGGCTGGGGCGGGTGGGGGGAAGGATTTGAAGACACAGAGGGTTCCGGAGCCGCTCGTGCCCGTGGCTGACTCCGCGTTGGTTGCGGTCGTGCAAACTAGAGATGAGGACGCTCACTCGTTCACTCCACAAACAGCTGATTGGCGCCGCGTCTGTGCGCTGCGCGTCAGGGGCTCTGGGCGGATGGGTGAGCGAGACGGACGTGTCCACACGTGGCTCTGCTCCTGCTGGGGGGTGGGGGGCGGGGGGCGGTGGGCGTGCAGGGGCCGGGCTGGGCGAGGTGACGGGCCGGGAGGCAAACTCCGAAGGAGAAGGGAGCGTGCCCTCCTGCCCCGCCGGGGCCTGCGTGGGAGGCCGACTGTGGGCTGGGGCGGCCACGGGGACGCAGTGGCCGAGGGCACAGGGCGCAGCGCTCGCCTGGCCCCTGGACAGGGTGTGCCCAGCTCTCGTCTCAGCCCTGTTGTCCCCCTCCCCGGCCCACAGGGCTGCCTGTGCCGCGTCCTGCCCTGCAGTCCCTCCACGCCTGCTTGTCTTCCCCTCCAGACCGACCACTCACGTGTTTTGCCTGTCGTGAGATGCACGGCGCACGGCACATGGCACACAGCGGGGACTCTGGGCAGCCGGGAACCTGGGTTTGGAAAGCGAGACTCCGGCTCCTGACCAGGCACCTGGGGCCTGTCAACCGAAAAAAGCCAAACTCTGCAAAATAATTTTAAAGAGATTTATTCTGAGCCAAATTTGAGGACCATGACCGGAGCCACTGCCAAGAGGCCTTGGGCAAGTGGACTCGCTGTGGCCGGGTCACAGTTTGGTTTTGTACATATCAGAGACAAAGGGTTACGGGTAAAGCCATCAATCAGTATGTGGGAGGCATACATTGGTTTGGCCCAAAAAGGCGGGGCATCTCGAGGGGGGGTGCTTACAGGTTATAGGTGGGTTTAAAGATTCTTCGGATTGTAACTAGCTAAAGCTGAAGATTTGTCTAAAGTCTTGGAACGTTTTTAACATAAACTGTCTGCCAGAGATAAGCCACCATTTGTTGCATAAATTGAGGGCCTGCAGGTGTGTCTTGTGTACCCTTAGGCCTGTTAATGGGTTACAAAGGATGTCCCCAAGAAGGCAGGGGGGCACTATGAGGCATGTCTGACCTCCCTCCTCCTGGCAGGCAACTCTGCCCTAGGATATTCCTTTGGCCACGAGGGGGTCCATCAGGCATCCGGTGCGGGGTGCGAGCATTTTAGTTCACAGGCCGAGCCCACGGGCGCCAGGGCTCTGCGTCAGAACACGGCGGCAGTGGAGTCGCCGGCTCTCTGCAGACAGGAGGCGGACGCCTTCTGCATCCTCAGACCCGCCCGTGTCTGGTGCCTCGGGGCCCCGGCCGCGGCTGCTGTGTGCTCAGTGGCGGGAACTCGAGGCCGGCAGGGGCCCCAGGCGTGACGTGTGGCCGGGGTGGTTTCCAGATTTGAAAATGGAAACACTGCCACAGCCAGCCACTTCAGCAGCGCGGTGTTGTTATTGCTTATCGAAGAAGCCGTATTTTGACGGTGTTCATGGAAGCGAAAATAAAAGGAGAGAAACTGGCCCATTTTGCCAGATGTAGACCCGCTGATGCCTCACGCACCGAGGCACCGAGGCACCGAGGCACCGAGGCACCGAGGCGCTTTGTGCGGCGGAGATTGCCGGGCGGATGAGACGTTTATCCTCCTGGCTAGTCGTTCTCCACGCGTCTGCAGAAAGCAAGACGACTGCTCGGGGGTTTGTTCGCGGCAGAGCGGAGGACGCTTTTTCTTGTCGTTCACCGGCTTGGAGAGAGAGAGAGGCAACGCTTGTTTGGGCTTTAGCTAACCCTGGAGGCACACATCACCCCTGGCGCCCCACGCCGTGGGGGTCCCCTTGGTCACGCAGGTGGGGTCGGCCCCCGTGTGCTGAGATTTCCCTTCCGCCTGCTAAGTCGCGTGGGGGCAAGTCACCGAGCCCTCGTCCTCGGGTTCAAAGGGCGCGGCAGCCTGTAGGCCCCTCCGCCTCCCTGTCCACTCAGAGCCGCGCCTTCACGGCGACAGGCGGGTCCGTGGGCGCCACGGAGCTAGCCGGGCGGGCAGCCGAGCTATGCCGGGCCCTCTGGCCTTCCTGCCGCCGCCGTCTCCTCTTCCGCGTGGCCTCTTGCAGCCGACACTCCCCCTGCGTGAGGGCAGGAGCCCACTTGAGCCCGCTTGTCCCTGCCGGGTGGTCCATCTGGGAGCCGCTTTCTTCTGCTCAGGGCCGGGCGGCAGAGGGGCTGAGGCTCGGGCCGGGGGCAGACGTGGAACGGGGTCGCCCCAGAGGACAGCCGACCCAGGGTGGGGGGAGAGTAGACACTTGTCAGCCCCCCACGTCCCGCTCCCTGGCTGGAGGCAGGGGTGGCAGAGGGGCCACCCCCTGCCCTCTGACCCTGTGGTCCCCCAGCCCCGGGCTGCGGACTGGCACCGGGCTGTGGGCTGTTAGGGACCGGGCTGCACTGCCGCCTGAGCTCACCGCACCCCCACCCCCCCAGTCCATGGAAAACTGTCTCCCGTGAAACTTAGGCACTGGGCCTCACAGCGGGAGGTGAGCAAGTGGAGCGTCCTCTGTATCCCCAGCCGCTCCTGTCACTTGCTCACCGCCTGAGCTCCACCTGCCTCCACCTCCCCGTCATGGAAAAATTGTTTCCCGGCCGGGCGAGGTGGCTCACGCCTATAATCCTAACATTCTGGGAGGCCGAGGAGGGAGGATTGTTCAAGGTCAGGAGTTCGAGACCAGCCTGAGCAAGAGTGAGACCCCGTCTCTACTACAAATAGAAAGAAATTAATTGGCCAACTAAAAATAATAGAAAAACTAGCCAGGCATGGTGGCGCATGTCTGTAGTCCCAGCTACTTGGGAGGCCGAGGCAGGAGGATCGCTTGAACTCCGGAGTTTGAGGTTGCTGTGAGCGAGGCTGACGCCATGGCACTCACTCTAGCCCGGGCAACACAGTGAGACTCTGTCTCAAAAAACAAAATTGTCTTTCATGAACCCAGACTCTGCTGCCAGAATGGTTGTGGACCGCTGCTCCAACCTGAGACAAGAGCACAGCCAGGGTTGGGGACCAGGGGAGGTGGCATAATCCCACCTTTGACCTCAGGGTCAGAAGAAAACCCACATGATGGGGGACCCTCAGCCCCTATCCCAGCACCCCCTGCCCCAGCCTGCTGGTTTTCCCAGAGAAACTGCTTGCATGTGGCACCTCCTGAGTTTTATCGCATTCGCAGCACACAAAAAAGAGAAAGAGCAGGAGGCAGGCTGACTCCTCCGGGCAGATGTCTGGGCCCCCCAGGGAGGAAGGGGCAGCTTGTCCCTGAGGAGGAGGAAGCCTGCTGGCTTCTCCAGGTTCCCAAGGCAAAGCTCGGAAGGAGCAGGTGGAAGAGGGAGGCCGGAAAACTGCCCTGGGATGTGAACCGAGCTGGGTCCTTGGGCACAACCAATCCTTGGAGCCCCCAGGGCTGTGCTGTGCGGGGCAGGTGTGCCAGGCCTTGCATCCCCCAGGCTGCTGCCTGGGTGGCCATCGAGACCCCAGGGCCAGGGAGAGAGTGCAGACCCTCCTCCCCCAGCCCTCCCGGCCCAGCCCCCCGGGGCTGCTCCAGCTGGCCCGAGAGGAGGTGTAGTGAGGAGAGGCTCCCGGTCTCTAGATGCCCTCCGGTCACTTCTGGAAGGCCGTAAGGAAGTCACTCAGAGTTCACGCTAGCTGTGCCGCAGATGCAGAGAGAAAACACAAAAACAGAAAACAAAGGAGTCTTGTTCCCGGCAGAGATTTCAGACAAGGGACAGCTCAGAACATCTGGCCCTGGGAAGCTGACTGTGTTTATCGCGAGTCACTCTGCTTGTCGGAAGGTTTTCTCTGGAAGCACTCTGCCTTCAAACGCGGAGCCTCCAGCCCCAACCCACCGGGCACGCTCGGCTGGAGGCCCGGCGTCCGCCGGGAGGGGGTCGGCGGGCAGTGCCCACCTTCACTTCTCCGGCTGGGGGAGCAGCCTGTTTTGCTAAGGCAGAGGCCTCACACTGCCAGCCCGGGCCCGAAGAGCTTCTCCTGCTTTATAATAATGAATTATTTGCAGATGTTTTAAAACCGGGAGATTCCACGTAAAAGGCTGGGTTTTTGTCTTCCCTTGGAGGACGGGGGAGCGGGGGTCTGAGAAGGGCCGTGTCCTGGCCGGCTGCGCTCCACGGGGTCCTGGTTGCTCTGGCAACGCTGTGGGCATCACCTGCCCGGCCCCCGAGGGACCTGAGTCTGGGACCCATGGCCTCTTGCTCCCGGGGGTTTTACCGTGTCTCCAGCAGTCTGGACAAGACGACAGGATTTGCCAGCGGTAGGACAGGGGTCTGGAGGTGGCGTGTCCACGAGACGTGCAACCCGCACAGAGAAGAGCAGTCGTCACCCTCTGTCCCGTCCTCTCCTCCCACCCCTCCGTTCTCTCTGGTCCCTGCTGTGCCCCGAGCTGGCCTGGGATGCCCGTGGGGCTGGGCCTCTGGGGACTGGCTGAGGGGCTTGCTTGGGGTCCTGCTCCCTGGGTGGGGGCAGCCTCAGCGGCAGGGAGGACGGCGCCACGGGGGTGGGGCCTGGCGGAGCCACAGGCCTGGGCAGGGCGGTTTCTGTCCTCAGGTGCCAGCCCGCCAGGCTGAGCCCACGGCCAGGACACGCTCTGGGGGCTGGTGCTCTCCCCTGCCCGGGCCTTGGCCTCGGCCCCTGGAACCAGGGCGCCAGCGCTGAGGGGCTGACGTGGGGGCCACGCCCTGCCCCTTGTCCACCACTCCCCCACCCGGGGTCTGCTCTCTCGGGTGGGAGCGGCAGCAGCCGGTGGGCTGGGGACCCTGACAGCCACCTGGGAGGCCTCAGCCGCGCACTGACGCCCTGTGCCCACCGTGGTGGGAATCCACTCTCATCCCCGCAGCCCTTCCGGACAGGACTTAGCACCACGGGGACATCCGCGCCCGAGGGCGGCTCTGGGCATCGGGCGAGGCTTCGAGGAGGCCCGTGAGTGAGCGGGAGGAGGTTCGGCCTCCCTGGGGACAGCCTGCCCCGAAGGAAGGACGGTGGTGCACACCGAGGCCTGGTTCTCCCATCTGCCGGAGACTGGCGGCCCCACGTTCTGCGTCCTCTGAGCCCGGGGAAGGGGCTCCGCTTGTCCCCGCCACGTCCCCTGTCTCGAGGGTGGCAGGCAGGGCACCGGCTGCTCTGGCGGAGGCTCCTGGGGCCTCCACACACCTGTGCCCTGACCCCTCGCAGGCCAGCCCCGAGGCGGGAAGGTGGTCTCCGTGGGAGGTCCGTCGGTCGGGCCCCGGGACATGGGAGGGCAGGCGTCCACCCGTCCCGGAGCTCCGTCTGGCCGTGCGCGGCAGGCAGCACGCCCCGTCTGCCGACGGGAGGTGGAGGATGGGGTCAGGACGGGGTCAGGACGGGTCGGCCCGGGGCAGCAGCTTCTCTGGAACTGTGAACGGGGGTCAACGGAGCCGGGGTGGGAGCCCCGGGACATCTCTGCGTCCTGCCCTCCCCGGGGACCAGGCTTCCTTCCGGCACATCCTGCCGCTGGCCGGGAATCGCCCGTCCTCCGGGGAGAGCGGGGAGAGTGGGAAGGGCACGCCCACCCCGCCGTGTCTTCCTGCCCTGGCGGCCGCAGCTGTGGCGCCGCCCAGATGTGCGGGGGATGGGGGTGGGGCTGCCTGCCCTTCCCGGGCTAGAACCCGCAGCCTCCCGGAGAGTTGGGGTGGGGGGGCCCTGGGGAGTGGCTGCGCGGGGCGTGCCCGGCGATCGGGGCCCTCGGATTTGCAGGGCGTGGGGCTCACCCAGCACCACCCAGCTGACGCCGAGATCAGTGATTTATCCCGAGATGATGGTAGGTTGTTGATCCAGCAACTTTTTATAGTTCTGCATGAGGGGCTGCTGTCTTCTGAGAAGCCAGGCCTCGCTTGTGGGCAGGGCAGGTCGTTTTTAGAGGCCGGCGTGGCCTCCCGTGTGTCCCGCAGGGCTGGGGGGGCAGAGCCTCCTGCTCCGGGGTGGCGGGGGACGGGCTTGTCCCCGGGGTGGTGGGGACGCCAGTGCCTGGTCAGGTCCCGACTCTAGGGTGAGAGGAGGTGGGCGAGGAAGAGGAGGAGGAAGGAACAAGAAGGTGCTTGGGGGGGGAGGAGGGGGGGCCGTAGGACGCCTGCACAGGACAGCAGAGGACGCTGTTCGCACCCCTGCACAGTTGAGCCCGCAGGGCACAGGGCCGGCTCTGTTGGGGTCAGACGTGTGGCCGTGGCCCTGGCGTCTCTAGACACTGTCGGAGCACAGGGTTGCCGGGGCACGTGACCTCGTGTGGCCGTGGCCCTGCTGTCTCTGGGCACTGTCAGAGCACAGGGTTGTCAGGCCACGTGACCAAGTGTGGCCGTGGCCCTGACCTCTGTGGGCACTGTCAGAGCACAGGGTTGCCGGGGCCACGTGACCTCGTGTGGCCGTGGCCCTGACGTCTCTGGGCACTGTGGGAGCACAGGGTTGCCGGGGCCACGTGACCTCGTGTGGCCGTGGCCCTGACCTCTCTGGGCACTGTCAGAGCACAGGGTTGACGGGGGCCACGAGACCACGTGTGGCCATGGCCCTGATGTCTCTGAGCACCGTCGGAGCACAGGGGTGCCGGGGCCATGTGACCACGTGTGGCCGTGGCCCTGACCTCTCTGAGCACTGTCGGAGCACAGGGGTGCTGGGGCCATGTGACCACGTGTGGCCGGGCCCACGGTGCCTGCTGGCTCCACAGGGAGGGGCGAGCCCAGCCCGTGCACTCTCGGCCTCTGTTGATGGCTTTCCTTTCAGCTACGCCTGCCTTCTCCCACGCTCAGCGATCAGAGCTGGGGATTCTGGCCTCGGCATTTTCTAGCCTGCTTAAGAGTGCACAGGTCCCTAAGGTCATGCGTTTGTCCACGCACCGCGCAGAACGGCCTCGTATGTAGATTGGAAGTGGCTGGGGAGGGGTTGATGGGATCGCTGCTCTTGCAGCCGCACCTAGGACCCAGCTGGGAGCCCGCGTGTGTGCCGAGGCCTGGTGTGCCCGGGGGCGGCGTCCCTTCTTGATGGCTTTGCGGGGTTGACGTGTGGTTTCATGAGCACTGAGGGAGCCACAGGTGACTCTGCAGGTGTGAGCACCCGGGGAGGAGGAGGTGCAGGTGTGAGTACCTAGGGCAGGCACAGGTGTGAACACACGGGCAGGTACAGGTGTGAACACACAGGCAGGTACAGGTGTGAACACACGGGCAGGTACAGGTGTGAGCACCTAGGGCAGGTACTGGTGTGAACACACGGGCAGGCACAGGTGTGAGCACCCGGGAAAGTGCAGGTATGAGCACCCAGGGACGGGGAGGTGCAGGTGTGAGCACCTGGGGAGGCGCTGGTGTGAACAGGGGAAAGTGCAGGTGTGAGTACCTGGGCAGGTGCAGGTGTGAGCACCCAGGGAGCGGGAGGTGTAGGTATGAGCCCCTGGGCAGGCGTAGGTGTGAGCACCTGGGCAGGTGTGAGTACCTGGGCAGGTGCAGGTGTGACATTGGCAACTGGCCCTGCCCATGATGCAGCCGCTCCCGCATCTCCCCTCACACAGGCCAGGACGCCGTGGGCCGCGTGTGTCCAGGAGCTGGGCCCCAGCGCCCTCAGCCCTGGTTTCCCGCGCAGGGCACGTCTGGGAAACGTGTGCTCACCGTACCACGAGGCAGGGCCGGTGTCCCTTCTCCCACGGTGCCTGGGCTGTTCTCTGTAGGGTCCCCCGGGCATCCCTGCTGCCGTGCCGGTTCCTAGGCGTCAATTCCAGTCCGTCTCCTCGTTCCTTCTCTGCGGCCGTCTGTGCACGGGGCACCCGCCACTCTAGCGACAGGGAGGCCCAGGTGCCCCCGGCGCTCTCTGCTGGGGTCCCGTCTCCTGCCTCCGAGCACCGCAGCCCCTGTCTTCACGCACGCTCGCCCCCCACGCTGCGTCCGTCATTTCCTCGGAAACCCTCCGTTGCTTGCTCGAGGCTGGTTCACTCTGCCCAAGCGCTCTGCCCAATTCGGAAGATGCACATCCTTTGAGTAAAAGCCTTTTCCGGAGAAGCAAACGCGGTGATTTGGAAAGGACCTGAAACGATTTTTGTGGCCTGGGCATGACAGGTGGTCATTTCAGAAGTAATCGGCCGTCACCCCACTGTAACCTCATCAGCAAGACTGCTTTTAAGAATTTCAGACATTTTTAGACTTTCTGTAACAGCAGCCAAAGTAAGTGAACTGGAACTTCACTAATCAACGTGGGTGAGTCTCAGCAGTCAACTCAACACACACACACACACACACACACACGCGCGCACATGTATGCATGCACACACACAAACACACGCATGCACGCACGCACACACATGCATGCACACACATGCACACACCTACACACACACACACCTACACACACACACGGCGGCAGGGTGGCTGCGTCTCACGGCTACTCCACGGTGGCTTAGCCAGTGTTCCAGGGACGGTCATGTATGCGGTTTAACCCTTTGCACTCGGATGTCGAGTGTGACTCGACACGATTAGCATCGGTAGCAGCTCGCACCATGAAAAATTACTCTTTGAATGTATCAACAGTTTGGAATATAACAAAATCCAGATACATAAGTTTGTATGAAAAGGAACTCCAGTATTCATTATTCTGGGGCATTTAAAAAATTAAATCCCGAGTAGAATAAAGGAATCGAGAAAAAAAAGCAAGCGAATGCAAAGGGTTGATGTGGGGCTGGGGCGGGGGTGCTGGGTCACACGGCAGGAAACGTTTCAGTTTTGCCGACTTTTGCCGGGTTGCTCACGGCGTCGCCAGGTGAAATCGCGGGTCCCGTCAGCATGAAGTAGCATCCGGTTGAGGATTTAACTTGTGTCTCCTGATCGCCGCTGAGCGGAGCATCTGTGCCTACCCCCGGCTCTGTATTCGCCATGGACTCAGGAAAAGAGATTTTGGGCAAAAGAGTTCCCGTGTGGTTGAGGCCTGGGAAAGTTAAGGGTTAAACCGTTTTATTCGCGGGCGTATAGAGCAGCAAATGCGGGAAAATGCAAAACAAAGCGAAAATACGGGGAGAGTCACAGCGTAGATAGTTCTAGAATGCAAGTCGTGGACTGCCAAATTCCTACTTTCTTTTCTGAAGTCAGACTGCTCATCCGCTATGGAAAACAGCACCATTTTAATGGGCTATATCAGAGCGTTTGAGGCCGCAAATGCGATTTGTTATGATTAACGGCCAAAGAACCAGGCTGTAAAATAGATCAGAAGTTTATACCCTTTTAAACCTGCGCCGTTATTTCCCCAGAAATAGAAGTGCTAACGCTCCCCGGGAGGTTCTGACTGAGCCCCCCGGGGCGTCCCTGGACGGTGCAGGGGTGGAGTTCACCGCTCTGAGAGCAAGCCCTGGAGGTTATTCTTCGGTTCGAGACCCAGGAGGAGGGTTTCCCGGCTGTGGGGAAACGCCGAGGAAGTGGCGTCCAAAACGAGGACCGCCAGGGCCGGCCGCGCCTCTTGTCCGCGTGAGGAGCGTCTTCCTGAAGCTGGGACCCGCCGCGGGGAGTCGGGCTCTGTCCAAACCCCACGCGTTGGCGGGTCGTTGTTGGCGCTGCTTTAAGCTTGGCGAATCCTCGCTCTGCATCACAGGCAGATGACGCTGGAACGCGGCTGTGGAACGTCCGAGAAGGATTCCGACCGGGGCCGGGTGGCAATTGACGGAGCACACGGATGTCCCGTGAAGAGGCTGGGCGAGGAGGCTCACGCCTGTCATCCCAGCACTCTGGGAGGCCGAGGCGGGCGGATTGCTTGAGGTCAGGAGTTCGAAACTAGCCTGAGCAAGAGTGAGACCCCGTCTCTACTAAAAATAGAAAGAAATCAATTGGCCAACTAAAAATATATAGAAAAAAATTAGCCAGGCATGGTGGCGCATGCCTGTAGTCCCAGCTACTCGGGAGGCTGAGGCAGGAGGATCACTTGAGCCCAGGAGTTTGAGGTTGCTGTGAGCTAGGCTGACGCCACGGCACTCACTCTAGCCCCTCTAGCCCGGGCAACAGAGTGAGACTCTCTCAAAACAAACAAACAAAAAACACCTCCGTGAAGAGAGGCACCGGGGCTGGAAAACGGCTCAGAAAGGGACCTGCAGGCAGACGCCGAGGCTTTGCGGGGGCGGGGGAATGGGCCGTGGGGGTTGCGGAGGATGGGCCGCGGGGGGCGGGGAGGGGCCCCTCTGGGGAGTAATCGCTCCCCCTGGGTCCGGCGAGGACCACACAGGAGGCGATGAGACAAAGCACGCGCGCCTCGGCATGCAGAGGGATGTGCACACGGCTGCCGGGGCCCAGGGCGGAGGGGAGTGGCGTCCCTGGGGAGACCAGGGGCACTGGTGTCCCCGCAGCCGGGAGACGCTGCGATTGTGTGTGAGTCTGGGACCGCAGGTGCTGGCACCTGACAGATGGCTGAGATTTGGGAGGCTGGGGAGGGGGAGGCTGGGGAGGAGGGGAGGCTGGGGAGGAGGCTGGTGTTACAGGTGCCGTGGCCCTCTGTGTTCTGGGGCCACTCGGGGTCCCGGCTGGTCGCCCCTTTCTCCATTCGTTCGGCAGACGCTCAGTAAGCACCTGCTGTATGCCCGGCCCTCTCCAGGCCCCGGGATGAGACAGAGGCTCTGGGGGCGGCGACCGTCGCGTATGTTCCAGGCGGGGCGGGAGCAGATGAGTGAACGTGTCCGTTTGGTTACACGCCGTCTGTTTGGATGTACGGCACGCCCCGTGGTGACCAACACCGAGAGAACACGAAGGGCGGAACGGGGCGCGGCGGGAGGGGTGGGCAGTGTGTGGAACGGGCGCGAGGTCTCTGGGGACTCGCGTTTGGGCAGAGGCCGGTGGAGCTGGAGTGGGAGCAGGTGGTCGTCTTCCGGCAGGTGCGTTTTCCGGGGGCGCGGCGGCACGTGCAAAGGCCCTGGGGTGGGGAGCCCCGGCCGGTGCACCGGCGTGGGGCGCGGAGGCACGGGCGGAGTGTGGTGGGGCCGCGGCAGGGATGGAGACGGAGAGCCGGCGGCCACACGCGTCAAACCCCAGGGCTCCGCCTGATGTCAGCGCCCAGGGCTGACCCTGTCCCGTGTTCTCTCGTTCCAGACTCGCAAGCAGCTCGGCGAGGCCACCGACGGGAGCAGCCGCGTCTTCCTGTACTGCGCCTTCCTGGACTTCAGGTACCGCCCGCGGGGGCCGCCGGGTGGGGGCAGGGCGGGAGGGCCTCGGGGCGGGGTGGCCGGGAGGCCGGTCGGGGCGTCCAGTGCCAGGCCCGCGACAGGCCGCCCAGGGAAGCACCTGTGAGCATCGCGTGAGGGACGGGCGCTGGAGGGGGGCAGGCACGTGGCCTCCTCCCTGACGCCGTTGGGGCCCGGCCGGCCACTGCCCGGGTCTGCCGGACGGAGCCGCCTAGAGCCCAGGGGGCCTTCAAACCAGGTTGGCGGAAACGCCGGGGCGGGGCGGGGTGGGGCGGGGGGCACGTGGGGGCTGCTGGCCCCGTCCTGGGGGTCTTGGGGGGGGCTGGAGAAAGAGGCTGGGGGCGGCCCCTCCCGGCTCGCTCGCGCCGCGGCGTGTTCCTGCTCCGAGAGCCCGCTGGCCGCAGGGACGAGTGCCGAACATCGGCCGTTCGAAACCCTGAGTCCCCGACCTCCGACCTCTGCGGCTGGGCCCCGGCCCCGGTGTCGGCCTGCAGAACAATCCTCCCCCCGCAGAGACTCCCCTGTGTCCGCCTGTCATACTGCACCCCACCCTGCCGCCCCCCTCCGGCTCTGCAAACGGGGGCTCGTGCGCCGCCTCCGCGCTTCTGTCTCACGCCCGGCGCGGGAACCGGGGGTCCAGCGGCGTTGCTCTCGCGCCCACGGCTCCGACCCGCTCTTACTGCGGAGTGGCCCGGTGTTCCGGCACCCGGGCGTGCCATCCTGTGTCTTCCCCTTGTCCCTAGGACAGGGACGTCTGGGCTGTTTCCAGACAGGGGGGCGTTACGCTTAAAGCTGAATGTTTTTTTTACCCACTTTGCACCCCCTGGGGAAACCCCGCTCGGTCATGACATGGAATCCTTTTTGTAGTTATTGAATTTAAATTCGCTGGCACCGTTGAGGCTTCCTTCTGCATCTGAGTCCATGGAAGATACTGGTCTGTGGTTTCCTTTTTGTTTTTTCTTGCAGTGTCTTTGGTTTCTGTATCCAGGTAGTGACACCTTTGTAGAAGGTGCATTTGGGGATGCATTTGGAGTGCACAGACTTGATGTTAATTCTCCCATTCGTATTCTGGTAGGATTGACCAGCGAAGCCATCCGAGCTTTAGTTTTCGTTGTTGGCAGGTTTTTGACTACACATTCGATTTCTTTTATGGATACAGGACTGTTTGAGCCAATCTGTTTCTTTTTAAATGAGTTTTGGCAGTTTGTGGGTTTTTTCTTTTAAAAGAATTAAAAGAATTTCATCAAAGCCATTTAATTAATGAGGATAGAGTTGTTTGTAGTATTCCGTTATTAGTTTTTTTCTTTTTTTTATGTCTGGAGGGTCCCTTTTCCATTTATTTTACATCTGTAATCTGTGTCTTTACTCTTTTTCCTTAGTCACTTTTACTAGATGTTTATTAATTTTATTGATTTTTTTTTCCCCCCCAGAGATACAGCTTTTGTTTTCATGGATTTTTCTGTGTTGTGTTCCTGTTGTCAGTTTTATCAACTTATTCTCTTGTCTTTAGTTTATTTCTTTCTGCCCACTTTGGATTTAATTTGCTCTTCATTTTAAAATTTCTTAAAGTATAGATTTAGATATTGATAAGAGGCTTTTTATTATTTTCTAATAGAAACATTTAATGCTCTAAGTTTTCCCGTAGGCACGATTTAGCTGCATCTCACAAATTTTGACATGTCGTTTTTATTTTCATTACATTTCAAATGTTTTCTAGTTTTCCTAGTGACTTCCCCTTCAACCATGTGTTATTTTGAAGTATGTTGTTTAATTTCCAAATAGTTGGGAACTTTCTGCTATTGATTTGTAATTAAATCATTTTATGATCTGAAAATGTACTTTCTATAACTTCAGTTCTTTTAAATTTGTTAAGAGCTTTTATGTGACCCAGGATATATGTTCAGTCTTGGGGAACATCCCATGTGTACTTGAAGAAAACATGCACTTGGGGGGGGTTGTTTTATCAACGTCAATTGGATCCAGCTGAGTGATAGTCATGCTCAGCTCTTCTGTGTCATTTATTCCTTTTCTGTCAACTTATTCTGAGGAGTGTGACTCCTCCAGCTTTAACGGTGCATTTCTTTCTTTATTTTATTTTATTTTTTCTTGAGACAGGGCCTCGCTCTGTTGCCTGGGCTAGAGTGCCATGGTATTAGTCAGCCTAGCTCACAGCAACCTCTCAAACTCCTGGGCTCAAGCGATCCTCCTGCCTCAGCCTCCCGAGTAGCTGGGACTACAGGCATGCGCCACCACGCCTGGCTAATTTTTTCTATATATATTTTCAGTTGTCCAGCTAATTTCTTTCTGTTTTTAGTAGAGACAGGGGTCTCACTCTTGCTCAGGCTGGTTTCGAACTCCTGAGCTTGAATGATCCTCCTGCCTCAGCCTCCCAGAGTGCTGGGATGACAGGCGAGAGCCACCGTGCTCGGCCTTTAACGGTGGATTTCTCTGTTTCTCCTTTTAGCTTTGTGAGTTTCTCTGTGGTGTATTTTGAAGCTCTGTTGCTGGGTGCTTTGCGGCTCTGTCTTTTTTTTTTTTTTTTTGAGACAGAGTCTCGCTCTGTTGCCCAGGCTAGAGTGAGTGCCGTGGCGTCAGCCTAGCTCACAGCAGCCTCAAACTCCTGGGCTCAAGCGATCCTCCTGCCTCAGCCTCCCGAGTAGCTGGGACTACAGGCATGCGCCACCATGCCCGGCTAATATTTTTGTAAATATATTTTTAATTGGTCAATTAATTTCTTTCTATTTTTAGTAGAGACGGGGTCTCGCTCAAGGCTGGTTTCGAACTCCCGACCTCGAGCAATCTAGCCTCTCAGAGTGCTAGGATTACAGGCGTGAGCCACCGTGCCCGGCTAATTTTTCTTTTTCTATATATATTAGTTGGCCAATTAATTTATTTCTATTTATAGCAGAGACAGGTTCTCGCTCTTGCTCAGGTTGGTTTCGAACTCCTGAGCTCAAATGATCCAGCTGCCTCGGCCTCCCAGAGTGCTAGGATTATAGGCGTGAGCCACCACGCCCGGCCACGTCTTTTCTTTCTTGAACGTAGGAATCCATCCTGCTGCGGGATGACCGCAGCTGGCACTCTAGGCGTGTATCCGCGTCCAGGCGTGTTTGTCTGGGTCTGTAGTTTCAGAAATTGTGCACCTGGTAGGGCGATACGTGATTCACGTAAGAAGCCAAACGTCATGAGACAGCAAAGCTCCCCTTTGACCTTGGCGTCATGTCCTGACCTGTCCCCCTCTCTGGAGGGACCACAGGGGGGAGGGAGGAGGTTTCGTGTGAGTCTCCCTGAGACGGGCACTGAGGTCACCGTGACGTGGTTCCGTGGCCCTCCCCGGGCGCGGCCCCTCGTGCATACAGCTGGAGCTTCTCTTGGAGCCGGGCCGTGGGTGTGTGCGTCTCGTTCCGTGCCGGGTGCTGCCCGGGGGCTTTGCACGGTGTCCGGGGGCACAGGGGGCTTTGCGTCCTGGCAGCCTGACTGGCCCCAGCCCCGCCCCAGCTCGCCAGCATGGTGGTGGGACCCGGGTCGCCCCACCGTCCTGACACGTGTTCGTGGCCCTGGCAGGTGTGGCACCGCTGTGAGTGCGCTGCCATGAGTGCGCCAAGCCCGTGTGGGTGAGGGGTGCTGCCCCGGCCCCGGCCGAGGGTCCGTGCTGCTGCGTGACCGTCTCTCCCATGTCCGCAGCTCCGGGGAAGGCGTCTGGTCGGACCGGGGCTGTGCGCGGGTCGCGGGGAACCTCAGCTACTCCAGCTGCCGCTGCACGCACCTCACCAACTTCGCCATCCTCATGCAGGTGGTCCCGCTGCAGGTAAGCGCGGTCCCCCAGGGGTTGCCGTGGAGACGCCCGGCTGCAGGCGGGGGCGCGGTGGGGGGTGGGCACACGCACTCCGCGGGGTGTGTCCGCAGGCCAAGCTTACTGTCCTGGCTCCTGCGGTCCAGGGTTCCCACGTTTGGGCACCGGCCGGTACGTGATGAGTCCACGGGTGTATCGGCCGTGTGTGGCGTGGTCCTGACCACGTGCACTGTCACCGTGGCAACCGCAGACCAGGCTCGCTGGGGACCCTGGGAGGTCACACCAGGGGAAAGAGCCTGGCCTCTGGCTGGTCCCCCCGTGCTGGGGCAGGGCTGGGTCCTCCACACGCTGGGAACGGAAGACCAGCCCCACGTCTGGTGTGGCCTGGGTGGGGAGCGGGGGCAGCGGGGGGCGGGGGGGTCCACTCCCAGCAGGAAACCGCGGTTGTGGGCGTCCTGCTTGTGGTGGGGAGGCAGGGAGGGGGCACAGCCCCGAAAGCCAGAAAAGCTGGGACCAGAGAGCGTTTGCGATGATAAGCCTGCCGCCACCCAGCCCAGGGGATGCTGGGCTCAGGCAGTCTGTGGCTGTCGTCGCGGGAGAAATCACGTCTACTCGTTGCCAGGAAAGGTTGATTTGAAAATGGTTGAAAATGACTCATGCTAAAAAGGAACATTCTCAGGAACAATAAAGAAATTCAGGCTGATAGCATAAGTAGGCACCAAACCCACGGCGCGTTCAGAGAACTAGCACAAACGCCCCGAGGGACCGAGTTTCTTTGGCGCCGGTCTCCAGTCTTGCCCGGCGCGGGGCTGGCCCCGCTGGCCCTGGGTCCTGGGTGCAGGTTCAGGGCACACCTGCGTCTCATCGCCCCACTCTTCTCCCTGAGGGCTCTCCTGGCCTCCCCCACACCGAGCGCCCCTGGGTGGGCCCCTAGACAGCGGGCCGAGGCCGGGCGTGGCGCTCCGGGAATGCTGCCCAGCGGAGGGTTAACGGATTAAAGGGAGGAGAAAACAAGACGACATAAGGAAGTATAAGTAAGGCAAAATCTGCAACACTATTTACAGTAGAAATGGCAGAATGGCAGAGCACTGATAACGACGGCACTAATGACTGCATAAATTCAAAATACCCCTATGCTAACGAGGACTGTTCATCTCTGTACTAAAGCAGGGATGCGTAAATCAAGAAGTAATGTGCAACCGTTAAAGCACAGATTACAATCACGCCAGCGTATTTGTTTTTTTTTTTTTTTTTTTTTTTTGAGACAGAGTCTCACTTTATTGCCCAGGCTAGAGTGAGTGCCGTGGCGTCAGCCTAGCTCACAGCAACCTCCAACTCCTGGGCTCAAGCAATCCTGCTGCCTCAGCCTCCCAAGTAGCTGGGACTACAGGCATGTGCCACCATGCCCAGCTAATTTTTTCTATATATATTTTAGTTGGCCAATTAATTTCTTTCTATTTATAGTAGAGACGGGGTCTCGCTCTTGCTCAGGCTGGTCTCGAACTC
>VSMD01026291.1:0-46477 GCA_008750895.1 Mirza zaza
TGGCAATAAAAGCAGGGGGGAGGAGTAAGGCAGTGAACTCTATTAATAGTGCTAATAAATGTTCCGGGATAATACCGCTGTGTTCTGAACCTGCCCGTGGGAGGTGTTGCTTATGCTCATTTGCATATTAATTTGGAAGGAAAATGCCGGGCTCTTTCTGCTGGGATAAATCAATTCCAGTGGAAGTTCTCAGATGGGAAGCGGCTAATTCTTCTTCTCTTTCCCTCCCAGCAGGAAGACACCCATTTGCTGCCAGGAAAATATTTTTAAGAGCCACCACGGTGTGAACCAAACTAGGACAGAAAACTACAGGCAAAGTGCACACCTCGCAGATGGCAGGAGCCACACGGAGATGGGCCTCGTAAGGCCCAGCCGAGCGGGGACTCGAGAGCCAGGGTGAACCAGATGGACTCCTGGCTTCTCTGGAACCCACCACTGGAGCAAAAGGGGCCAGCAGGTCCACCTTGAGTCCCCGTGTTTAGTGACTAGCACTGGCTGGTGATGCTACGTGGAGTAGAGAACGACTTGGAATCCAGTCCCAGACCCGAAGAACATAGTACTGTGATCGATTAGCAACATCTGCCGTGGCAGCCGGCACCGAGGGGCACATGACGCCTGCCAAGCTCTCCTATGGACAGTCACGGTCATCACCTGGAACAGGGTGTCATGGGCCATGTTAGGCAGGCAGGGTGGAGAAAGGGAACACAACCTCACAGCAGCCAAGCAGATAAGAGAGAGTCCAAAGAACATGGAGAGAATACTGACATTTTGGGGGCATCTACTATGTTGTGGACACTGTGTCAGATTTGGGGAATAAGAGATGACTAAGTCAATGCTTCCCTTCAAGAAATCAAGTCTAATGAAGACGTGTGAGCAGGACTCGTGCTGTAATGAGGCATCACTCTGCTGCTGCTTCTAATTACCGCTGCCCCTTACTGCTCCTGCCACAAGCTCCCCTCTCCCCACTCCCCCTCCTGTTTACTAACATTCCCAGAGACTTCCTGCACAGACTGTTTGCTATACATACGCACAGGAGAATCTCTTCTGCTCTCTAAACTGGAACTTCCTCCTCTGCACCAATGGCTCCCAAAAGTCGGTCTCAAGTTCTTCTCCCCAACACCAGTCTTGGGTACACAGTAGGCATCTCCACCCTTACAACACCCACTCTATAGATGGAAAAGCTGAGGCCCAGAGGGATTTAGTAACTTCCCCCAGGCCACACAGCTAGCAGATGGTAGCATAAAGGTCAGACCCCAGACCTTTGTGTGTGACGTGGAGCCTGTGCCCTCAACCCCCAGGCTGTTCTGCTGACCAGCTGGCAGAGCCTGTGACGGCATCTCAGTGGGCCCAGGAGGAGCCTCACCCACAGGATGAGATGCCTAAAGACAAGCACGGGAAACTTGTTCCTCCACCCGCCCCACATACAGCCAGGGCTGCTTAGGATGGAGCAAGGGTTGTTGTGGGTACTGGATAGTACGGTAACCAGATATGGGGAAGGGCTGTGAACATAGAATGGGGTTAGGGCTCTGTGCTTTGAGTAAAAGTAGGTTCTTTTGAGATGCACACACTGTGACATTGCTAACTCTCATACATCGTGAGGCCAACCAAGTTGCCAGACTTCTCCGATGAGCCAGATAAACTAAAAGGAGCATGCTAAGGAGGTGACATAACCCTCACCTCCTTGCTGAGAAGCTGAGGCTCAGAGAGGCCAGCACCTTCCCTGTGCATGCACAGCCCCAGCAGAGCAGGGACAAAGCCCGGAGCTACCAGGCTCCCAACCCCAGGAGTTTCCTTTCAATACCAAAATTCTCCTGCAAGAGGAGGCCAAAAGTAATTCCAAGTGGTGTTATTAAACATAGAGGTAGAGAAAAAGAGATAGTCATAAGAATAACATGCATTTAAAACATAAGTTTTTTAAAGGATCTATTTGTTAAAACCCTTGGTGGTTTATGTTCAATGTCACTGGGTAGAAAAGGACTGGATGCTGGGCAGCTGGGTGATGAACTACTGCTGTGTCCCAGTACCCCAGTACTTGATGAGTGGACATCCCTGCATCACTTCCAGGGAAGGGAGACACCTGTCCCACATCACCTCCCAAAGAGATCTCGTCTGATGGCTCCCCAAGTCCACAGTAGCAGCTCCATCCTCTTGAGCACCCACCTGCTCTCCCCAATGCAAGGGGACAGGTGTGGTATCGGGGCCAAGAGCAAGGGTTCTGGGACCAGATGGCCTATGTTTCTGTCCCAGCTGTTTTCTACCAGCTGGGTGGCCGTGGGCTACTCACCTCCCTGCACCTCGATACCCTCATCCCTAACGTGGAAAAGACAGCAGCACCTAACCTGGGATTACAGGAACCAGCGTGGAAAGATGTCAAGACCTAGACAGTGCCCGGCACACAGTGAGAGTCAGCCCTCATTAGATCCTTCTTTGCAGCTTTTTGTCTTCCCCACCAGCAAGGAAACTCCGCAATGGCAGGGATTTTGTTTTGTTCACCACTGAATCCTCAACGTCTAGAATAGTTCCTGGCACTGACCAGAGGTCAATTTGTAAAATATTTGTTCAACACAAGCTCTGCCAGGCACAAGACAAGGTCAAGGAAGAAGAATTCAGTCGGCACAGAGTAGAGGCACCTACGAAGAAGGAATGTGAACAGACTGTCAAAATGTGCTGTGCAGAGCTCCGTGACCCAAAGAAGGGAGGCTTTGGGGTCAGACGAAACTGGGTCTGAACCCTCCCAGTGCCACCATCTGCCACAGAGCAGGCCCATACCTCTGGGAGCCTGCCTCCTCGCCTGTAAAATGGGAGTTGTCATGCCACGTGTAGGTCACAGTGAGGTAGAAGAGAGGTCACATACACATTGTGGCTGCAGGAGCTCCCTAAACATCCGGGTCCTTACCGTTGGCTCGGGCTTGCTGCAGAGCCCTCCCCCACCCTGAGTGACCCCCAGAACTCCCGCCCAGCTGCCTCTATCAACAGAGCCCCGGATTTCCCAGCCAGACCCCATCTCTGCTCCTGGATAGCAGAGACCTGCTGTTTCAGTTATACTCTTAGCTGGAGGAGGGAGGGGGTTAAGCTCCTGTTTTTGTTTTTACAATGCAAAATTTGTCAACTTGGCGCAGTTGACAGACTGTCTCTATGTCACCACCCTGGTTCCTTTAATTGCTTTCCCTGCGTGCGAGCATCTGTATGAGTGTGTGCGTGTTCCCTGCGAGAGGCGAGCTTGCTTTGGCAGGAAAGGCGCAGATTCCAGAAGATGCGCCTGTCCCTGGGACATCGGACAGAGACCCCAGCCACTGAGAGACAGTAAGGGGTGGGCACAGGAGACCTCCCTGGGAGTCAGGACTCTGGGAGGATTCTGGTCCACATTCATCCTCTTAAATAATAGCAATAGCAGCAAAGTTGATAATAACAGTGTGACAGATGCCAAAATGGGGCTCTTTCTAGCTCAAACTCAATTTCAGGGCCCAAGATATTCTACGTTCAAGGTGAGTTCTTGACTAACACAGGGCTGTTGGCAGGCGGGCAGGCCCCTCCTAAGCCAAAGGCCAGAGCTGGCCTCACCCATTTCCTAACTTCACCTTACCTGCCTCTAAACTTTCAACTCGGGAGCACAAGGTCAGAAGCCATGTGTGACCTGGGACCCAGGCCCACCCTCCCGTCTAGAGCCCATGAGGTCCAGGCCAAGTCCTTCTCCAGGATGTACGAAGCAGGCGGCGGGACATCTGTTCATAACCCTTGGCTTACTACCCACCTCTGATCTAGGAAACACTGAAGCAGCTTTGGGAGGGTTTGTATACGGAGGGGCTTTTATTTGGAGAGCCGCCCCTTGCACAAGATGATGGAATAGTGGGAAGGGTACCTCCTTCTCAGCTCAAGCCCAGCAAGGTGGTCTTCAAGGAGGCCAGCAGGGACCTTCCCCTGGGGCTGGGTTGTTTGCACACTGTGGTCTGCCAGGGGACACCTGCCTGAAGAATGTAGGAGTGAGAGGTGGTGGCTGCCAGCCGACGCAGTGAGCAGGAGGAGGGAGGGGCAATACACCAGGATCTACCTGTGTGTCCCCCAACATGTGGACAGAGCTGGGCCACAAGGAAACAGCCTAGAGCCCACCCAAGCAGACAGAGGCAAGGCAGCCTCAAAAGCAGGAAAGACTGACAACCAGGTTCCCAGGTGCAGACGAAGGAAACTAAGTGGGCAGTTGGTCACATGTGACCCTGAGGGGAGCTTAGACAAGCTAAAGATAGAAGAGAGTTGAGACAGAATGAACTGAGTTGAGTGCCCAGTGGCCTCATTGAGCTACTAAATGACCCAATCTTGGATCCTCCAACCTCAGGACTTCTTAGCATGTAAGGTACCATGCTGCCCTCACTGCTGAAGCCATTCGAGTTGTCTATTTCTCAAATCCAAACCAATATGAATAATTTGCTCTAAAGTATGTGACTAGCAAGTGGAAATGTCAAAACTGGATATTGGGTCTAAGGGGCTTCAGGTCCAGCGCTTGTCACGGGTCACTGTGCTGAGGTGTTCAGATGTCCGTGGGGAAAGTGCTGTGGAAGCCCAAGTCACAGCTGAGATGTGGGCAGTGTGGGAAACTGAGGAAACAAGATGTTAAGAGGCTTTAAGAGAGCAAAAGGAGAAGCTCCAAGTACGCACCAGAACACGGTAAGGACTCAATAAAAGTATCTTCTGAGAAACTGTCATTGACCAGAGGAGGATGGAGAGACACAACCACTAAGGCAAGGTGGTACCTGGGCCTGGATCCTGGAACAGAAAGAGGACATTAGCAGGAATGAATGAACTCCAAATAAAGTCTGGAGTTTCATTAATAGTAACGTACCGATGTCAGTTTTTTGGTTTTGGCAACTGCACCATAGCAATGTGAGGTGTTACGATGGGGAAACCAGGTGGGCTCCCTTGACTCCACCACCCATGTGGCATTAGGGTTAGAGAAGTGACAGCCTGGAGAGCCCCCTGCCTTCTCTCCACGACAACTCCAGGCTCGAGCTGCTCAGCTTCAGGGTTTACCCTTGGAAAACACGAAAGGGAGGAGCTACAGCCGCTCCATGTCCTTGAAATCAGAACCATAAATCTCAATTCTAAAATGTAATGACATTTGTTTTTGCATTTATGGCATTGTCATTATAAGGCAGTCTGCTCAGGTGCAAGGTGGCTATGGAGAATGACTTCACTTGAGGGACTCCCTCAGCCTGCCCCCACCCAGCTGGGATCTGGCTGCCAGTCAGAAGGAAGGCAAAAGCCGCGGGAGGGGTGAGCCAGCCACGGTGGTGCACAGGGCGTGGGGCTTCCCAGGGGATAGTGCTCAGGCAGGTGGCTTTTCTGCAGGTCATACTTCCTGAGGATGCCCACTGCGCCAGTGTCTAGGGACCCCCCAGTCCTGAAGGCAAGAATTCTAACAGAACAACCCAAAGGAAATGGAAGAGAAAGGGTGGAGACGTGATTTTGGCCTGTCCTCTCCTCTCTACCTGCTCCTAGACCTGCCAGTCCAAACATGAAAACCCCATCCATGCTTCAGAGTGCAAGTCGGATTCCATCTTCTCTTCTCTCTCTCTCTCTCTCTCTCTCTCTCTCTCTCTCTCTCTCTCTCTCTCTCTCTCTCTCTCTCTCTCTCTCTCTCACACACACACACACACACATGCACACACACTCTCTCTCTCCTCCCCCTACCCCTCTGGGCAGTGAATCACTCTGCTGAGCTCCTATCAAACACCTCATCTGTACCTTTATCATAGCACTTGTCAGAGTCAACCTGGATGGAAGGATTCACTCATTCATTCATTCACTCAGCAAATATTTATTGAGCACATGCTATGCGCCATGTTCTGGGGATATGATACCAGCCAAAACGGATAGGAGCCATGGGTCTTTGAACTTGGGTCTGGCCCCACCCTCCACACCCTCACGGATCCAGCAATCGAATTGCTCATATAGGGATGTGGTCTTTGAACTGTGGTCTCTGGAGGCAGGGACCTAAGTCTTCATCTCTGATCCTCAGCGCTCAACACAGCACCTGGCACGTATTAGGAAGTCATCCTTACTGAATGCATGATCAAATCAATGAATTGATCAACACTAAAAACCAGCCTGTTTCTTACTTAAAACCCTCAAGTGTCTCCCACTATCCACATCATGGCCAGCAAACTACAGTCCATGGGCCAAGCCAACCATCGCCTGGTTTTTCTCAATAAAGTTTTATTGGAAAACAGACACACTCATTCGCTCACATGCTGCACTTCATGCTACCTTAGCAGCAGTGAGTACTTGAGACAGAGACTGTTCAACCTGCAAAGCCGACAGAATTGACTATCTGTCCCAAAACAAAAACAGAAAACAAAGGTTTGCTGACCCTTGGTCTACAGAATAAAGCTCGAAGCTCTTAGAGTGGCATCAGGGCTGTGCAGTCACACACCTCCCCACTCCACTTGGGTTTGGCCATGCCAAACTTCCCACAGCTCCCCGACAGGCCCACCTGCTAGTGCCTCTGGGATTTTTTCTCGCTTGGAGTGGTCTTATCTCCAAACCTCTCCACCTGGCTAACTCCAAGACCTCGCAGGAATCCGCTCATGCTCCACCTTCAGGTTGTCTACCTCCTATTCCTCCCTGTCCTCAGCCCTGACCGCCCAGGCATCCCCTGGGTTCCACCACAGCCATGTTTCTCCCTGTTGTGGATATTGTCCCCCTGGACTGGAACCATCTCTCTCTCTCTCCTGGTTTTTCTCCCCCACTAGCTCGAGTTTCCTGCAGGCAAGCACTTGTCTTGGATGGCGGTCGTCCTGGCGATGTCTTGTTGAGCGCTGTCTTCCAGCAGCTAGCTCGGGACTGGGCGCAGGGCGAGTGCTTGGCAAATGGGCTGAACAGAACCGTGTGCCTCTCTGTTGCTTTTCTGAGTCCCGAGTGCCCTACTCTGAGCGCCTGGCCTCCCACTGGCTCAGAATCCAAGGAGAAAATTCCAGTTTCATAAACCAGGGATGGCCTGGAGTTTGTGCCATGTGTGGGCGTGCAGGCGTGGGGCAAGGCGGCACCTGGGAGGGACCCTAACCCAGGCTGCAGTGGCCGCCTGCCTCACTGGGAGACCAGCAGGGGCACCTTCCACAGTGCTCAGAGCTGGGAGTGCCACCAGGGCCTGGCTAATGGGAGAAGGCGAATGCACGGGACCAAGCCCACAGCTGGCACGAGGAGGTCACCTCTCCGCGGAGCAGCCAGAGGGACCCTCCTATGAAGTTAGAGAGATCATGTCCCATCCTGGCTCTCTGCCCTCCCGAGGCTCCCGGCACCCTGGGATGGAACCCCACGTCCTTGCGGCGGCCCATCCGGCCCTGCACCAGCTGCGGGGTCTGCCCCCCCGTCACCACCAGCCGCACCCTAAGGCCCGGGCTGATGGAGAGCCGTGACCTGGGACGCTGTGGGTGACTCGCCGGAAGGGAAGCATGAACTAGCTGGTACACGGAACTCCACTCAGACTTCACTCCAAGTGAACAAAGCCTCCCCCAGGAAGGGAAGTGGAGACTGTTGACCAGCAACCAGTCTGCCAGAGGCTAGGGACTCTTTTGCTGGGTTCTCCACCCATGTTGTCTAAAACGGCGCCTAGCTCGATTAGGCGTGCCATTAATATTCATCGGATGGGTAAAGGATGATCTCGGGCCTGGGTGGCAGCTTGACTGCATCCTGCGGCCCTGCGTGCTGGGCTGACGCTGTTCTAGATCAGACAGGCTCGCTGGTGTCTGGCACATCCGCACATCCCGCGACGGGAGCCGGAAAAGATGGAGGCAGGTGTGACAGCAGCCTTCGCTGCCCTGTCCAGGGTGGGTCCCTGGGAAGACCTGGGTCAGAGGGGTCAGGGGCAGCAGGGAGGTCAGGACATCAGAGCTTGGAAAATGGGCAAGCAGCAAAAGAGCAGCTCCAGGGAGCAGATGATACTGTGAGGCCCAGAGAGGGGCATTTTGAACCCAGCACACCGGGAACAGCAATAATGATGGTTTAACAGTAATAATAGCTAACTCTCCCTGCACTCTTAATATGTGCCAGGCACTATTACAAGCATTTTTCATGAATTTTCTCACATAACCCTCATCATCATTATATAATGTAAGTAAGTATAAGGTAAGTAAGTTATTCATCTCCATTTTATAGAAGAGAAAACTGAGGCACAGAGAGGTTAAGTGATTGATCCAAGATCACACAGCTACTAAGTGGCAGAGCTGGGATTTGAGGCCGGGTCTCTCTGACTCCAGACTCCACATCCTTAACTGCTATGATACTAATACTGTATCACACTAGCAACCGGCCGTGCCCAGTATAGATCCTGCAGAGGAGACCAAAGTAAGCCAAAATTAGAGTTGGGGACCCAGGCCTGGGGAACTAAAATATCTGGAGCCAGGGAAGGAGCTGTAGGAAACTGTAACCAAAGGTGGCCAGGCCAATGGGACTGAGGACCAGGAAGAGAGGTCTCCAAATGGACAGTGAAAACACCAACAACGGCGTTCGGGTAGCACGTTCTGTATGCCGCACAGTCCAGCCCCTCACCATGTACTAAGTCATTCCATCCTCACAACAGCCTTGTGCAGTAGGGACTGCTTTATCCCATTTTAGTAACTAGGAAGCTAAGACACAGAGAGGTTAACCAACTCGTACAAGGTCACATAGCGAGGCAGCAGGAGCCAGCATTTGAACTTGGGTCTGGACTCACATTTCACCAACTCATTGCAGGGATCAGTGACGCCCTGATGCCTTGGACACAGAGCCAGCTGGCCACCAGGGCCCTGCTCAGACACACCTGGGGACAGCATTGCACTGTTTCATTAGGCCCAGCTGTCCAGGCAGCGTTCTCGTGCTTGGAAGGCTCTGGCTTATCTTGGGCCCGTAAGTTTCTCCACAGCACGCAAGTCCACCCATCGCTCACTGAGTGTCCCCTTCTCCATTCTCAGCATCCTCCCCCCCACTCCCCGACTTTGGCACAGCTGTCACCTTCCCCAGAGGAGACGCCCGGGCAGGTCAGCGCCTTCTAAACAAACACGCTGAGTTTTCACACAACTACTGCCCGTTTGCTGTTGAATCGGGCAAAGCAGGCTGGGCTTATTTTCCCAGATCGTCCCAAGAATGCCCCTGGGCACGTGCCATCTTGCTCTTTCCTGGCCTCACAGAACACAGTATTTACACAGGTGTGGGCAGGGCTGCCCGGCTGAGCCTCTCACGCGCCTGCCCATCTGGGCCAGGCCAGCGCCACAGCCACACGGAGCCATCCTGGGGACAGTTGCACCCCTGCAACTTGGTCCCAAGGATCCCCAACTCTTCTCTTCAGACTTTTGCCCACGAATATGCCCAGGAGGGGGCTGGAGCAGGAATGCAGTGTCAGAGGAAGGAGATTCCAGGTTGAATGAAGAACTAAGAAACCCCAAGTAAGATGAAGCTACTCTGGCTTCTTTGCTGTCAGACTGCTCAGAGCCCTGCGTCTGCCCAACTGCATTAGAAACCTGCTAAAGGGGCATTGTTTGAGTCAATAAATATTTATTGAGCACCTATTATGTGCCAAGCATTCTTCTAGGTGCTAAGAATACCCCAGTCAACAAAATAAACCAAAAATAAATTAAAAATAAACCAAGAAACAAGAAACACAAGAAATAAGCAATATACATAAGATGTTAGAAGATGGTATGTGCTGTGAATTTAAAAAAAAAAATTTTCTAAAGCAAGATAAGAGAGATTAGAAGTGTCGTGGAAGAGAGGCAGGTTGCAATTTTCAATAAGGTGGTTGGACTAGGTCTCCTTGAGAAGGTGGAATTTAAGCAAAGACGTGAAAGACACGGAACAAGTTGGGCAGGTAGATCATGAGGCCCAACCAGCTAGGCCCTCTGCTCCAGTCCCTCTGCTCCAGTCCCACTGCTCCAGTCCCACTGTTCCAGGCCCTCTGCTCCAGGCCCTCTGCTCCAGTCCCACTGCTCCAGTCCCTCTGCTCCAGTTCCTCAGCTCCAGTCCCACTGCTCCAGGCCCTCTGCTCCAGTCCCACTGCTCCAGGCCCACTGCTCCAGTCTCTTTGCTCCAGTCCCACTGCTCCAGCCCCTCTGCTCCAGTCCCTCTGCTCTAGTCCCACTGCTCCAGTCTCTTTGCTCCAGGCCCTCTGCTCCAGTCTCTCTGCTCCAGTCCCACTGCTCCAGGCCCTCTGCTCCAGTCCCTCTGCTCCAGGCCCTCTGTTCCAGTCTCTCGGCTCCAGGCCCTCTGCTCCAGTCCCACTGTTCCAGGCCCTCTGCTCCAGTCCCTCTGCTCCAGGCCCACTGCTCCAGGCCCTCTGCTCCAGGCCCTCTGCTCCAGTCTCTCTGCTCCAGTCTCTCTGCTCCAGTCCCACTGCTCCAAGCCCTCTGCTCCAGGCCCTCTGCTCCAGTCTCTTTGCTCCAGTCTCTCTGCTCCAGGCCCACTGCTCTGGTCCCTCTGCTCCGGTCCCTCTGCTCCAGTCCCTCTGCTCCAGGCCCAATGCCCCAGGCCCACTGCTCCAGTCCCATGCCCCAGTCCCACTGCTCCAGGCAGGGGCACACTGGGTGCCAGGGGAGAGAGGAGGCAGTGCAGAGTGGGTGGGGGTGAGCTCACAGAGGTAATGTGGCCAGATGACATAGAGAATGTCCCTCAGCCTTGACACTACTGACGTGTAGCGTAGGTGCTTATTTGTTGTAAGGGGCTGTCTTGTACATCATAGAGTGTTGGCCACCAGCCCTGGGCTCTACCCATTCAATGCCAGGAGCACTCCCCACTCAGCTGTTGACACCCAAAAATGTCTCCAGATTTTATCCCCTGGGGAGGACATGGGGCAAAATCACCACCAGTGAGAGCCGAGGTGCAGAGGTGTGATGTCCCTGGCCCAAGGTCACTTTGACTCACACCAATCTCATACCCTGCTAACCTGTAAGGAGGGCGAGCACTGAGGGTCTGCGTGCGGGCCCAGCCTGGACACAGCCGTGTGCCTCTGAGCAGGGCAGGTCCACACAGCAAGCGTCCTCAACCTGGGCCGGGTCTCACCGCCAGGCCTGCTCCTCCTGAGGGTATCTGAGCTCTCGTCCCTCCCCCACACAGCGAATTTACACATCCCTAGTCTCATTCCTGCTCAAGACAAGATCCTAGGAAACCGCGAGACCGCAGAGCGTGAGGTAGGTAACCTGTTAGCATGCCCAGCTGAGGACCCAGGCTGACCTGCGCTTGAACTTATTCTCCCACTTCCCACCTGTGTGTGACCCTGCAAAGTGGCGATGTTCATTTAACCTGTTTCACGTGGCTGTTGAGCAGCTTAAATGGGAAAACCTTTGTGAAGGCATCCAGCAAAGCGCCCGGCACAGAGCAGGCTGCTACATGCTGGTTTCTTTCTCAACACCTTGTCTCGGTTTCCCAGGGCTGCCCTAACAAACCACCAGAAACTGGGTGGCTTAAACAACAGGGATCTATTCTCTCAGGGCTCTGGAAGTTAGAAGTCTGAAATGAGGTGTCTGCAGGGCCACACTCCTCTCAGGGACCCAGTGCAGCATCTTCCCTTGTCTCCTCCAGTCTCCGGTGGTTCTGGGGTTCCTTGGCTCACGGCAGCATCGCCCCAATCTCTGGTCAGTCTTCACGCCGCCTTCTTGCCCTCATCCGTGTCTCTGTGTCCTCCCCTCTTATAAGGACCCCAGTCATTGCATTTAGGGCCCACTCTTCTCCCACCAAGGGAGGCCAGTGGTAGTCCTGACTTTAACACAGTCTGTGCCTCTGTTTCCCCTCCTGCAAACATGGCCTTCCTGGCCCCTGGGCCACGTGCCAAGGGTGATAATCCTGGGGCCGACCTAGAGCAGGGCAAAGGAGTTTGCCTCCCTGGCGTGTCCTATTCTGGGTTGGCCCGGGGAAGTCTGTGGACCGCGAGGGCGCGGCGGGTGGGAGGGCGGGGAGGGCAGGGCAGCGCGTTCCGACTCTCCCTGCCTCCCTGCGGGACTGGCCGCGCTCGGCCAAGGCCAAGGCCGCGGTCAAACCCGAGCCCACAGCGCCCCCTGGCGGCCGCGCGCCCGCGCCGGGCTCCCCGTGCTCACGCAGCCGTGCGCGGCGGAGGTGGCTGTAAATGAATTTAGCATCAGCACAGTTATTTAAATTGTTTTAATTAATCACAGATTGAGCAGTAAATGAACCACTAAGTAGAGAGAGAGCGCGGGAGCGAGCGGGCGAGCAAGAGGTGAGGGAGGCGGGCGGAACCGCGGCGACGGCTCGGGGAGCGCAGGTAGCTCCCGCCGCGCCCCGGCAGGTGCCCAAGGCGCTGGGCTACACTCGGCGCGGAGGCGACCCGCCCCAGCGGGGTCAGGGGACGCGGAGCCCCGGGGGCTGTGGCTGTCTTCTCCCTGACTAAAAAGATGCAAGTTTGGCTAAAGGGAAGACGACGCAGGAGGTGGGAATAAACTCAGAATTAATAAATAAACACGTGCCTGGCACTGTGTTCAGCATGTCTCCACCCGTGTCGTTGCTAAAAATCACGGTTTGAAACACCATGCGTCCTCCCAGCAGTGCCACCAGCTCACCGCGCAGCCTTAAGGTTGCACAGTGCCCCGACCTGGCTTCTCACCCTCGCAGGAAGGGGGAGACCCGGACACCGGGAAAGACAGTGTCTGGAGAACTCACAGGTGGAGGATGCTTTCCTCTGGAGCAGGGCATTTCAGTGACTCCCTGGGCCTGACTTTGTCATCTGCAAAACAGTTTACCATCTTGCATTGAATGTATTAAATAACGC
Organism: Mirza zaza; assembly: GCA_008750895.1. NCBI lineage: Eukaryota > Metazoa > Chordata > Mammalia > Primates > Cheirogaleidae > Mirza > Mirza zaza. The sequence continues at coordinate 12,740 of VSMD01026291.1, forward strand.
GGGATTCGGCAAACTGCAGCCCAAAGGCTTGTTTCCGCACAGCCCACGAGCTCAGAATAGTTTTTCACATTTTTAAACGTTTGAAAAAAATCAAAAGAAGAATAATATTTCATGGCATGTGAAAATTACGAAATTCAAATTCCACAAATAAAATTTTATTGGAACATAGCCAGGATTGTGTGTTCAAGTATTACCTGTGGCTGCCTTTGAGACGCAGCAGCAGGGTTGGATAGTTGCCACAGAGACTGGGTGGCCCCAACAGCCTAAGGTATTCACCGTCTGAACTTTCAGGCAAAGAGATTGCTGACCTCTGATTTCATACACCATCGTTTGTAAGATGGTATGATTTTTATATACCACTAAGAAGAAAGAACGCTGCCAAATTAAACTAGACCACAATCCTTTCATATGACTTTAGTTTTTTATTTCATATTTATTGAGTTATTTTAGGCTATCTAAACATAGATTTGTATCACATATCTCACTTGTGAATACATAAAAATGAAAATGTATGCAAAATAAATAGGTTAAAATATTTCTTAAGCGTCTTCCTATCCAGATATCAACTCTTCTGAATCACTTTTTGATTCAAAATCACCTTTGTCCCATCTCTGAACCTCCACAATGTAGCATTTCTTTAAAAAATGTTTCACTATTGTCTTGGGATTTTCTTTCCAGCTGCTGATACCTGTTCTAGAAGGTTTTTGGTTTTTCTTTTTTATTTTTTTTTTGTTTTTGTTTTTGAGACAGAGTCTCTGTTGCCCCAGGTAGAGTGCCATGGCGTCAGCCTAGCTCACAGCAACCTCAAACTCCTGGGCTCAAGTGATCCTCCTGTGTTAGCCTCCCAAGTAGCTGGGACTACAGGTGATCGCCACCACACCTAGCTAATTTTTTGCTATTTTTTGTAGAGACAGGGTCTCACTCTTGCTCAGGCTGGTCTCAAACTCCTGACCTCAAGCAATCCTCCCACCTTGGCCTCCCATAGTGCTAGGATTACAGGCGTGAGCCACAGTACCCGGCCCTAGTCTAAAAGTTCTGATTCAGATGTACAGGCTGTGACAACTATATCATAATTGCTGCCTGGCCAATGGTGATTTTAACAAACATCCCAATTTCAGAGATGTTAAAATGTGGACGAGAAAATGACATGAATAAAAAACTTTTTCAAAATTGGAACAATTGTCATCTGGCTCCAAAACAACAAGGAAAAAAAACACATAGAAGTCTGTCCTGGAGGAGCTACAGCCTAGTGGGTAGGAAGATAGTTACAAATAAATATGGATTGTATCAGTGGGCGATGAGTACTTTGAAGTAAAATAAGCAGAGTGGGAGAAGGAGAAGGAGGAAGAGGAGTAGGGGGAAGAGGAGAGTATGATAGGAAGGTGCTATAGAGGTAGGGTGTTGTCAACCAGAAATAAATTAGACAAAAAAAATCTCCAAATACATTGCATTTATTTGGGAATTAGAAATTATAACCAGAGAAGCACAGCTTTGACAAGCCACATATACATCTGAAGAGGGGGGCAGGGTAAAGGGAAAACTTTATTGGCAGAAGGAGAAGTTCACGTAAGCTGCTTGGAAACAGAGTTCATCGGTTTTGGAAACTCGAAGGCAGACCTGGAGTCAGTTCCTTAGTGGAGATGCCATTGCTAAGCAGGTGTGCTCTCAAGAGCATCTTATCTGAATTCGGTGTCCCAACCCTGGGTCGTGGCCTCTCGTGGCAGCTGTGTGTAGGGTTCACCCTGGTGGTCCCTCGGACTAAGAGAACCGGGCAGAGCGCTGTTTCCTGGGGCTCTGCATCTCTAGGGAGCCCTCCTCAGTCCCTCCAATGGCAGCAGAGGGCTGGTTCTGGGGGCCCAAGGACTTCAGTGTCCAGCCTTGGCAGGGCCTCTGTCTGATGAGGATGGAAACAGACAGGTTCCCAGGATGCAGCAAGCGGCTGAGGGAGGCAGGGTGGATTCGGTACTCCACACCTGTCTCCAGAGATAATGAAGTTCCTTGTTTAAGGCAGGCTGGGTTGGGGTTTCCCAAACCTGCAGCCCAGAGCACCCTACGTGAATCAGAAAAAGTCAAGATTTGGAGAATTGAGCATCAGAGAAATCAGGAAATCAGGCTCTTACTGCCAGGAAGACTGATGGTCCCTGAGCCAGATGGCCCCTGTAGATGGAATACAGAGCAGAAACGTACCAGCAGGCCGTTTCCTGGCGTGCAGCGTGAGAAGAGGTCAGTGTGCCAGCCAGACAGCGTAGAAGCACACATGGAGCCTGATCCCAGCTCGTACTAGCTGTGTCTCCTTAGACACACCTGCACCTCTCTCAGAATCAGTTCCCTTCTCTGCCACGTGAGGGCAGTAAAAGGACCTGCCTCTAGGGTTGGCAGGTGGACAGATGAGCTGCTCCTCGCCAGGTGCTTAGCACAATGCCTGGCAGTGTTGAGTAGGTGATGACTATGGATGTCATTCAGCCTTGTCCATTCCCCCACACTGCTGCCTGGTGGCCATGCCCTGTCTGTCCAACTTCAAGATGCAAGCTGAGGTGTCCTCTCCTCCAGAAAGCCTTCCCTGATTCCCTCCCTCCCCGGATCCAGGTAGGTGTGTTCTCTGTGCTTCCTTCTACTGTGCTTCCGAAATCCACCCCTCCAACACTTCTCCCAGCTCATGGCGCAATGTAGGCGCTCAGCAACTGTTGAAAGGACAAGCTGAGACAATGGGAACTGGGTTCCAGGAAGAAGGCAGAGGCTTACTTATCAAAACCGAGGTGAGAAGGACGCAGCGCTGAAGCCCTGAAGCCTTTTCCCGCACACTCTAGGCCCTGTCGCTCCCAGGGCTGTCTTTCATCCACGCAACAAATATTACTGAGCTGCTACTGAATTCCACACTGCGTTCTTGGCACTAAAGATGCAGCAGTGAACAAGATATTCAGAATTTCTGCTCTCTTAGAGCTTGTTATGTTCCAGTATCAGAAACAGACACACAAGGAAATACATAAAATACAACATAGTTTCAGATCAAGGTAAGTACTAGGAAAAAAACGAAAGAGTATAATGAGAGAGGAGGGGACTGGGGCAGGGAGCACCTTTACACGGGGTAGTCAGGGAAGACATCTGGACAGAGATCAGCAGGAATGATGAGAGGGAGGAAGCCAGGCCAGGCCCTGAAGGAGGGCTTTCCACGCAGAGGGAACTGGCAGCACATGCAAAGGTCCTGTGGCAGGATCAAGCTTGGTGTGTTAGGGGACTGAAAGAAATGAGGGAGGAGGTGTGTGGAGAGCAAGAGGAAAGAATGGTGAGAGGTGAGGTCAGAGGGGCAGAGCCAGGTTGAGAAGGGACACACAGGCCAAAGCATTCCAAGTGCAATGAGAAACCTTTAGAGGTTTTAAGTCGGTTTTAAGTATGATCTGATTTTTATTTAAAAGGAGCAATCTGGCTGCTGTGTTAGGAATTGACTGTGGAGGCGGGAAGCAAAGGGAGAAGAGGGAGATCAGTGAGGGGCTGGCGTGACTGTCCAGGCGGGAGGCGGTGGTGGTTTGAACAGGAGCTGTGGCGGCGTGCTGGAGGGACCTGTGACTGGGCTACATTTTGGAAGTGAAGCCAGCGGGACTTTGTGAGCACCCAAGGGTGGGCAAATGGCCCAGCTGGGAGACCCGAGAGGGACTGTTTACTGTCCGGCTTTGCCCTAGGATGGGCCTGCCTGAGCACCCACATGCTGAGCCCTGCTCCAGCTGTGTCTGCTGCTCGTCCCACAACCGGCCACCAATTGCAGGAGGACCAGTCTTGCCCTCCGAGGCTAACACCTGCACACAGAGGTCCTCATCGTCACCATGCTAGCTCTTCCTGGGGATCTCTGTGGCTCACTCTCTGTTGGAAGACACCTCTATTTTTTTTTTTTTTTTGAGACAGAGTCTCGCTTTGTTGCCCAGGCTAGAGTGAGTGCCGTGGCGTCAGCCTAGCTCACAGCAACCTCAAACTCCTGGGCTCAAGCAATCCTGCTGCCTCAGCCTCCCGAGTAGCTGGGACTACAGGCAGGCGCCACCATGCCCGGCTAATTTTTTCTATATATATTAGTTGGCCAATTAATTTCTTTCTATTTATAGTAGAGATGGGGTCTTGCTGTTGCTCAGGCTGGTTTCGAACTCCTGACCTCGAGCAATCCGCCCACCTCGGCCTCCCAGAGTGCTAGGATTACAGGCGTGAGCCCGGCACCTGGCCCGGCACCTCTTTTTAATATAAATAGAGAAAATTCTAATAGCAAACCACAGCTCTGCCCAGTGCCTTATCATTTACAAAGGGACTTTGTTTACCTTGTCTCTCCTTGGAGCCCCAGAAGTAAGAATAATGGCTAATATTTATTAGTACTTACAAGGCACCAGCACCAAGCTAAGGGTGTCACTTACCGTGACGAGTGTGCTGAGGATGTGCTGAAGTCCTAACCCTCGGGACCTGTGAACGTGACCTTATTTGGAAACAGGATTCTTGGAGATGTAATCAGGAGAAGATGAGGTCGATATGGTGGTCCCTAATCCAACATGACTGGTGTCCTTGTAAGAAGAGGAGAAGAGACAGAGACACAACAGGGAGAGGCCGTGAGATGACGGGCACAGAGATCGGGGTGATGCGTCCGCAAGCCAAGGAAGTCCGGGATTGCTGGCAACACCAGGAGCCAAGAGAAAGCGCGGAGCACATCCCCACGCACGGCCTTGCTGGGGTCTGGATGTTTTGTCCCCTGTGAGACCCCTGTCGACACCCAAGCCCCAGGGCAACAGTTGGGAGGTGTGCCCCGTGGCAGCTGTTGAGGTCACGAGGACCAACGCTGCTCTAAGAAGGGCTGGGGAGTGAGCTCCCCGCTCTCTCCTCTCCTGACACCTGAGCAGGCAGCCCACCCTCTGCGGCCCTTCCCCTGCGGCCCCCAAGCGCAGCGGGAGGGCCCTCGCCAGGTGCCGGCGCCCTGAGCTCGGACTTCCCGGCCTCCAGAACCGTGAAAGGCAAATGTCTGCTCTTTATAAATGGCCCGGTCTGTGGTATTCCGTTCCAGCAGCACAAAATGGACTGAAGCCCGCGTAGAGAACCGAGCCCCGCCAGCACCTCGACTTTGGGCCTTTGGCTTCCAGAACTCTGAGAGAATTAATTTCTGCTGATGTAAGCCGCCCTGTTGGCGGCCATCTGTCACAGCAGCCTTAGGAAACTGACGGTGTACACAGCGGCGGGTAATCCTCCCGACCGCCCGGCGGCGCCGCGGTGGGTGCTTTCGCTACCTCCATGTGGCCAGCTGGGGAAACTGAGTCACGGCTCGGGTAACCCGCCTGCGGCGGCACAGCGGGGATCCGGACCCGGGAGCTGCGTGCCGGTCTGTGCACTCACTGCTCGGAGCAGCCGAGGACCGGCGAGCGCCGTTTCCCCGCCCCGCACGGGTGACGCGTGGGGACCAGGGCCGGAAGGGCAAGGTGACGAGTCCCGCCAGGAAGCTGAGGGCTGGGCCGCTACCTGCTTGAGGGTCGGGCCGCGCGGCGTCGGGGAGGCAGGGCCGGCGCCCTCCTGGCCGAGCCCGCTCTCCGCCCTCCGCTCTCCAGGCGCCTCCGCCACGCCCGTGGGCACAGGCGCCTCACCTCTGGGCGGCCCCCGCCGCCCCCGCCTTCGCTCTCGGTCTTCAGGTCCGGCGCGCCGCAGCCTGTGAGGGAAGCGTGAAGACCCTCCCTTCGCAGATGAGGAAACTGAGGCCCGGAGAGGGCAAGCGCATGGCCTGCAGTCACACAGCACCTCAGAGGAGCCACCCTGGGACTTGTGCCCTGTGACCAGCCCAGTGTCCCTCCCGGTCCTCCGACCCCTCTCTGAGCGTCCCCACACCCCATTCAGGCCTCAGAGCCGGGTCAGCAAAGCCAGAAGCGGCTCCGGGGACCGCCTAGCCCAAACCGCTCCTTCCCAGATAAGGACAGCCAGGGCCCAGAGAGGGAGGGCGACCGAGCCACTGCCGCACAGCCCGAGAGACCTGAGTCTCTGGACCCGGAAATGCGATGTGCTTCCCTCTAGGCCACGGCCACCGTGTGTGCCAGTCAGGGCCGGCCAGGCCACCAGACCAGGAAAACGCAGCACAGGGATTACTAGCTAAATACCACAGACGGGGTACAGATAAATGACAGAAATCTATTCCTCACACTCGTGGAGGCAGGGAGGCCCCAGTCAAGGCGCTGGCGGGGCCGCACACCCGGCGAGGCCCGTCTCTGTCTCCAAGACTGTGCGGTCAACGCGCCGCGACCTCCGGAGGGGACGGGCGCCGGTCCTCACAGGGCGGCGGGGGCCTCGCGTGCCTCATCGGGTCACGACCCCGCGCAGGGAGGTGCCCAGCCGCCTCCGAAAGCCCCGCCTCGTCACACCGTGGCGCGGGTGCCTGAGCCGGACACGCGAACCCGGGGGACACGCGCGGACAGCCGACGGAGGCCGCCGCCGCCTGCCCTGCCGCGCGGGCCGGCCGGGCTGCGTGTCCCGCGCGCGCTGGCTGGAGCCCGGCCGCCCTGGGAGCGGGGAGCAGGAGAGCGCGGGAACCGGGAGCGAAGCCTTGTCCTCCGGCGCCCCCTGCCGGCCAGGCCTGGCGTCGCGCCGGCGGGTCCCGGAGCCGCGGTCACTGGCAGCGCAAGGAAGGCCGGGTTCGAGGCTGACAGGGTCCTCTGCTACCTGGCATACCCGCCCCCCTCAGACAGCACAGTTCCACAGCGTGACATCCACGCCCTTCCTCACGCTGCACGACAACCTGCGCCCCCCCCCAGCAAGACAAGCTCCTTGATGCCCCCCACCCCCAGCTGTGCCCACCGCCTGGAGTGCCTTGCCCTCCCCTCCCGCTCGGCCTCTGCCACATCTAAAGGCTGGCTTCGAGTACCCACTATGTTCCGGTCGCTGCACTGAGCCCTCGCCATACCGTATCTCGTTTATTCCTGTGGGGCGACCCTGCTGAGGGAGCACAGACGGGGTCCCATTTCACAGGCGAGGAAACTGAGGTTCAGAGGGGTGGGGTACACCAAACAAGGTCACTGGGCAAGCAAGGGGCGGAGCTGGAAATTCAAGCTCTTTCCCTCCCCCTCCCCGGGGGTCTGCCCCTCCCAATTCAGGGCTGTCGTCTGGTGGCAGGGCTTGGGGCCCGCCTGGTCCTAGCCAGGGACACAGGGCAGGGGTGTCACGCCTGGATTCCTCGCAGGTGTGCTGGCCTGCAGGGCTCAGCCGCCCCAGGCCGCACGTGTCCCCGTGTGCCTCCCGGCCCAGGCCGTGCCACGGCTCTTCTGCAACCTGCCTTCCAGCTCCAGGGCCGTCTGGCGCCAAGCAGAGGCTTGGAGATCCCCCACCGGAGACTGCAAGGCCTGTTTTCTCTATTGCCATGTTCCAGAATTTGGAAAAAATACCAAACTTGAACCATTTACATCTTGAGACATACCCGGAGAGTTACACACCAAATACAAAATTCAAAACGAGCAAAGGTGACAGTCTTGGGAAGCGATCCGGCCACATCCCTCCCTTGTAGGAAACAACCCCCAGGCATCCCGTTGTCATTTAAATTCCCATTTCCCCGGTTGCTGATGGGATGGATTGCTCACTTTTTCCTGTGTTAATAATCATTTCCATTTCCTCCAGAGTCTGTTTCCCAAAGTCCTGGCATGGGGTGGGGAGATTGGAGGGAGATGTCGTGGCAAGGAGGAGAGAAAGTAGTAGTAGGGAAATTGAGGGAAGAGGGCAGAGCAGTGGCACAGGGCGGTGCCCTGGCCCGTCTCCCAGCCCTGGGGCCTGGCCACCCCCCCAGGTGGGTTCCCTCTGCCCCCCTGCCCCACGCCACCCCTCCCCCTATCACCCACAATCTTGCACCAGCTCCTGTTCACCCAGCGCTGTACCCCTGGGGCTACATCTGCCCGAGGAGAGCCTTCCCCTGGCCGGCCCGCCGTGGCTCTGAAAGCGCGAGGAGGGCACTGCAGGGGCCCGGCTCCCACGCTTCAGCCAGGACCCTACCCGGTGGACGGGCACCATCTAGGGAACTGCCCCACTCCGGCCGACGGTGAGGTGCCCATGGCCCCTTGCAGATGATTCTCAGATGAGCCAAGAACAGGACCTCCTTCCTGCCCCTCCAGGGCCAGGCAGGAAGGTGGCCAGCCAGGCCTGAGTGTGCGTGGGCGCGGCAGGGGCAGATGCTGCTCCGGTTTATTTCCCATTAGCCTTGTCAAGTACAGCACCGTGTGTAATTGGTACATGAATCAAGAGACGCACTCCGTTTTTGTTCCGTGGGGCTCCGCAGGAAGCCCCGCTGTGTCCCTCACCTCTCCGCTCTTCTCCATCTGGTCAACCTGACACTTCTGAGCTGGTAGAGAAGAGGCTCTGTTGATGCTCCTAAACCAGGAGGGTGGGGGCGACCTGTCCATTTGTAAGCCACAGCCATCAAATCACCAGAGGGCCGTCCTCCCTTTTCGTTCCTAGAGAACAAGTCTGTTTCCAAATATAAGGCAGCGGAGAGCCCAGGCAGCAGCCAAGGGAACAGATGCTGGCAGGATGGCCCGACCAAGTCTATCCAGGGTGCCGCCCTTCCTGCCTCCACCACCCTGGCTGCTTCCTACCCCACTCTGCCGGCCTGCCCCACCCACCCCCCTCCGCTAATCTTTCTGCTCTCTTAAGGAAGCAATGCAGAACAGTGCAGAAATGCCTGGGTTTGGGAGAACCACAAACCTAAATTTAAATCTAGATCTGAGTGGCAGGCCAAGTGATTTCACTTCCTCATGCCTCAGTGTCTTCATCTGTAAAATGGGCATGACAATACCTTTCTCCTTGGTTTATGGTAAAGACTGATTTGATTTCCCAGAAGGTCTAGCACAGAGTTTTCGTCCAACGAATGTTAATTTGGTGCCTCTATACTTCTCCCAGCCCCCAGCCTTGGTCCCACCCCATCAAAAATGTCATGACAGGCTTTTCATAATGTCACACAATGAATCCAGGATGCAGCCTGGGGTGGAGCCTGGGCTTTTCACTCTCAACACACAGCTGTGAGTTTGCTTATCCCCAGAGCAGTTCTCATGTAATTCCTTCCACGGCCAACATAAAACACTAATGAAGTAGCCGGATTGCTCAAATCTTTCACCTTATTTAACACCTGTCCACATCTGTCACAGCTCATCACTTCGCTGGAGCAGCCATCAGCCCATCTCACGGACTGTGGGACCTTAACACCCCACGCCGTGCACATGAAATGCAGATTAATTTTGTTTGAATATGCAAATCTCACAAACGAGGCAGGATTTCATGAGATCGGTGAAAATATTAGAATATGGCTCACAACACACACAAAGTCTGTGACCAATGAGTGGTTAAGCAAGCAGACTGTACAGTTCAAACCCCTCCTCCCCGCTTACTAGTTGCACAAGCAAGAGCAAGTGACTTGTCTATACCTCAATTTCCATAGAACCTACACACCACACATGACCTACCATGCACAGATGCTGTAAAAATAAATCCATTAACAGGCATGACAAGCCTGGCACATGGTAAGCACTCCAAAAAATCCCAGTTATTAGTAGCTATGTAGAAGGGTTAGACCTGTTAATAATTAACAAAGAGAAAAATCAATGAGGATAATGAATAAGTACCTCAAAAGAGAGTAATTTCAATATCAAAGTACTAAGAGAAGCTGTTAGGAAAACTTACGAAGCCCTCAAGCATTTTTGCAAAAAAGACCCTCTTTCTAGTTGTGCTAAAAGAAAATCTAATAAGAAGTGAAAGTTGTCCTAACACACCCTTATACCGTCTTGTCAGAAAAATCCCACCCAAGAGAGAAAAATATGACTCATTCCTTGTTCGCTCTAAAACTTAGTACACAATTTTTTTTTTTTTTTTGAAACAGAGTCTCGCTTTGTTGCCCAGGCTACAGTGAGTGCCGTGGCATCAGCCTAGCTCACAGCAACCTCAAACTCCTGGGCTCAAGCGATCCTCCTGCCTCAGCCTCCCGAGTAGCTGGGACTACAGGCATGCACCACCATGCCCGGCTAATTTTTTCTATATATATTAGTTGGCCAATTAATTTCTATTTATAGTAGAGATGGGGTCTCGCTCTTGCTCAGGCTGGTTTCGAACTCCTGACCTCGAGCAATCCACCCGCCTCGGCCTCCCAGAGTGCTAGGATTACAGGCGTGAGCCACCGCGCCCGGCGAGCACACAATTTTAATTATGATAAAATAGTATTAAAACATAAGATTAACTTCGGTTAAATTCAGTTTTATGTTTCAGTGGCAGATTAGTCTCATCCGGTAGGATGAGAGTCACGCAAGGCTGGCGTGGGCAGAGATGGAAGTGACACCCCCGTGGTGATTTGAAGGCTGTGACACAAAGACACGCAGTCCTTTGTGGCTGGAGGGGATGCTCCGGCCAGGAAGACTTGAAGCGGGGCCTTTCTTTCTCTCTTTTGATCAATCAACACTTATTGTGCCAGATACTCTGCTAGCTGGAATACAGCAGTGAACAAACAGACAAGAAATCCCGTCCCGTGTGCGCTTATAATCCAATCGCTGGGCGGGACAGAGAATAAGACCTGAGCCACAGACATGCTAAATAAGTAAGTTAAATAGCGTTTCAGAAGGGGATACATGTTCTAGAAAGAAAAGGAGGGTCGGGCATGCCGGAGCAGGGGTGCGCAGGGGGAGGCTGGCTGGGCAGGTGGCGTCTGGGCAGACTGGAAGGAAAGAAAGAATGAGCGAGGAGACTGTGCAGGGAAAAGCATTCCGGGCGGAGGGAACAGCAGGTGCAAAGACGCAAATGCGTCTGATGTGGCCCGAGGAATAGCCGAGAGGTCTGTGTAGCTGGAGCACAGCCGGGCCGTAGGGTCAGGTGGCACAGGGCCTCCCAGGCCTTGGGTTCTCATCTGGATTCGTGGGGGTCCGGGCAAGCTCTCGAGCAGGAGTGGCCGGGCGTGGCAGCTCCATGGAGCACAGACTGCAGGGAGAGGGGAAAGCAGGAGCCTCAGCACAGTTGTCCAGGAGGGACACAAGCTCACCCCAGCAGGAGAGCAGGACCTGCTGCTGGATTGGTACAGCAGGTAAGGGAATAGAGTCAGAGATAATTCTTAGGTTTTGGTTTAGGCTAACCTGGGCCCAGGCCTGGAGCCTAGATCAGCTCCCCTAAACCAAAGTTTCACTGCCCAACAAGACAGGGTGCGATGAGCCGGCCACAGTATACACTGTGCCGTGCTCGTGGGGTCTCACTTAACGTTCGTGACAGGCCTGTGACATAGGCATTATTAGTCCTGCTCAAGAGATGAGGCAAACTGAGCCCCAAGAAGTAACTAGACAAAACTCGCACAGCCAGCACGCGGCAGAATTAAGAGGTGAAGCTGAGGCCAGCTGTGTCCTTAGCCGCCGTGTGACGCTGCCCCCAACCTGCCTGGCCAAGCGGGTTGTCTCCTCCTGACCGTGTCCTCTGTCACGTGGGAGAGACAGCCTGGAGGGCTCTCTGCATTTTCTGTGCTGTGAAACCAGGCGTCAAGAGGCCCGGCTGCCACGGGTCTTGGCTTTTCCACTTCCTGACCTTGTGGCCTTGAGAAAGTTGCTCCTGGGCTGCAGTTCCTCATAGGGGCTCAATGGACCCTCCAGGACTTTTCTGTGCAAAACTCTCTGTGTCAATGCTGCCATTTCTAGAAAGTTCCAGCGGCACCAGCAGACCCTTCCGGAGTGAGAGATGGATTGCACTGTCCTCTATGCAGGAAACCCCCTGGAGACACCCTGTCAAGCGGCCCGTCCGCGTGCCGGGCGGACCCAGCAGCTCAGCTCCCCCAGCGTCCTCTCCGATCCCGCCCTGTGCCTGCTGCGCTCCCGCCTGCACCCCCTCCCCGCTTCTCTGTTCCCTTAAACAACGTAAGAGCTGCTCCAACGTCAGGGTTTTGTTTCCGACCACAGTGAGGTCTACAGATGCAAGTCGCCGAGTCCCCATTCACTGCCCACCTGTGATGTCCACACGCCCCATCCCTTCCTATCCTCTCAGTAGCCACAAAGGGGACAGTGTCACATCCCCACCTGGGTTGGGTCACGAGAAGCTGGACATGGGTGGGGAGGACAGGCTCGGGGGACCCGGCCCACCCTCCTGGCTCAGCCTTCCCTGCCACCAGGCCCAGAGCCAGGGTCCTTGGCAGGAACATTCGGCCTCCCTGCAACCCCAAAAAACTCACTGCAGCTCTTGCCCAGGTGTGTCCCCCAATCCCGGGTTGCCATCCCCAGCTCCACAGCGCTAAGTGCCACCTCTTCCAGGAAGTCCCTCCTGATGCCCCAGTGGGAGGGAACCTAACCTTCCACTGGAACCTCCCAGGCAGTTTCTGTTTAGTCACTTTCGGCTTTGCTTTTCCTGTGAGAACTGGAAGGCAAGTGATTTCTAAGTATATCGGCTCAAGAGCAAGATAGACCTGGGTTCAAATCCCACCTCTGCCATTTCTTAACTGTGTGGCCTTGGGAAAGTTACTTACCTCTCTGGGCTTTCTTTTCCTCATGGGGCTTTTGGTGGATATCGACAAAATGATCAGTTTTAGGCATAGTGTGATGGCAGCAGCCACTACAACCTGAGTGCTTTCCGGACGCCCGGCACTGTTCTGAGCCCTTTCTGTGCAGTTCTCACAGCAGCCCTGTGACACAGGATCTAAACACAATTTTACAGAAGAAGAACTAAAGCACACAGTGTTAAAATAACTTGCCCGACATTCTCTGGCTTCTTTTTTTTTTACTGTGTGACTTTGAGCAAGTCACTTAACCTCTCTGGTCTTGGACAAGTTATTTTATTGCTTGTGTGCCCCAGTTTCCTTCTCTGGAAAATGGAATTTCTGGCATGTATTAATACTTAAAAACAGATAGGGCTTTTTTTTTTTAAACATCATCACCTTCATCTTTCACTACTTATCCAAGCACAGACTTGCCCAAAGAGGTACGGGTACTCAGTAAGCCTTCAACAAAGGAGGACAGGAAGGTGGGCAAGGAGGAGAGAATGAATGAGTGAGTGAATGAATGAATGAGTGAGTGAATGAATGAATGAATGAGTCCTTGCACACATCATCCACCAAGGCAAAGCTCCGGGATGCAGAAGTGGGGCGCAGGGGTGAGAAGCCCATGTAAGTCACACTCCTGAGACTAGCAGGCACCTGTGGGCACAGAAGAAATGAGGCCCCACATGACTGTGGCCACATAACCCCCCACCCCTCCGCTGACGTCTCCTTTCAACTGCCAGAGCGCGAGTCTGAGAGCCGTTTGCTTCCTGGCTGATGACGACGCGGACAGAAATGTCAACTGATCATAATTGGTCCATAAATGGGCCCTGTACCACGAGTTACCAGTTCAGGACCCCAGGGATGCTGCATTAACATTCCTAATTTATGGGCTCATTTGAGAAGCCATTAGGGACAACGAACCTGATAAATTGTGGGGTAAAAGGACTCCAGACAGCAGCACATGGGGCCTTCCCTGTGGTGAGTGGCGGCTGTTGAACTTTCGAGACAATCGTAGCAACTGTCGCCAGGGAGACAGGCTGCAAAAGGGAGTCCGGAGTCAGTGGCGGCGACAGCCGGAAGCAGGCTGTCCAGAAAGGATGGCTTTTCCTGGTCCGGTTGGGGTTTGCAGGGGAAGGAACTGCTCTCAGCTGTGCGCCTACTGTGTGCAGGCGCTGTAGTCGCGCTGCCTCACCGCGAGCCACCTCGAGACACGCCTGCGCGGCAGCTGCTCTCCTTCCCGCTGTGTGGACCGTCAGCCGTGGCTCAGAGGGATGAAATCTCCCGCTCAGTGATTGCAGGTAACAGCCGGGCAGGGGTTCAAACGCAGGGGACTCCCACTCCAATGCCCACGCTATCATTGATCATTGCACTCTTCCGGCCACCAGGCCCAACGCGCCCGTGCCACAGAGGTGGAAACTGAGGCCCAGGGGTGTATCCCACACGAGCAAGTCGACAGCAGAGCCAGGACGAGGATGCCCGAGTCTTGGTGTCCATTCTCGAACCTTCCTTTCGAGATGCTTCCCTGAGGCTGCACTCCCCACCCGGCGTCTTTCCTCCCGTTCTCACCTTCTCACTCTGCTTTCTCTCCCTTCATAGCGTTTATTGCCTGCTGTGTTCTCTGCGTTTGTTTGAGTCTCAGCGTTCTCATGTTAGTGGCTGGGGGGTTGAGCCATTTCACCGTACAGCCATTTAAACTCCAAGATGGTGACGCAGACTTGGATTCATATGTGGTTAGTTACACACACATGTCAAGGGTACGGTCTTCCCAGTGGAACCCAAATAACTAAAGCCCACCTGCCAAAATTCTCCCCTTGGCTATGGCCTGGACCCCAAGTGCAGGGAAGAGACACTGCCTGTGTTTCCCCTTTGAGGGCTCCCCCGTGTCACAGGGTCTCTCTGTCCCAGCTGACTGATCCTTTTCAATGGACACATTCGTGACTTTGTGGCTCACTGGGTTGCCTTTGCATACCTCTGCTTCAGCGCATTATGTGTTCATTATTACCTTGTCATTGGAAGGATCATTTCCTCTAGGTGTGGTGGCGCACACCTGTAGTCCCACCTACTCAGGAGGACGAAGCAAGAGGATCACTCGAGCCCAGGAGTTTGAGGTTGCAGTGAGCTATGATGATGCCACAGCACTCTAGCCCAAGCAACAGAGGGAGACTGTGTCAAAAGGAAAGAAATAAGGAAGGAAGGAAGGAAGGAAGGAAGGAAGGAAGGAAGGAAGGAAGGAAGGAAGGGAGGGAGGGAGGGAGGGAGGGAGGGAGGGAGGGAGGGAGGGAGGGAAGGAGGAAAGATCTAACTTCCTTTCTCCAGGTTTCTGGGGGACTTGTCCCTTGTAGCTCCCAACTGTGAATTGTAGTATAGGCTGCTGGTTGCATAGCCAATATTCTTGTTTCTGCTTGTAATCAATGGAACCCCAATTTATTCAGAGTAACACTGTTCAAAAGTGAAAGACCACATTCTCTAACCCTCTTTTCAGCTAAGGGGTAGAGACGGGTGTGGGGGGAGTCAATGAGATGAAAAAGAAGTTCATTGAACAGGGTTCTCCAGAACCCTGTTCTGGGATCTCCAGCCTCCAGAACAGGGCTCTTTAGCAGAAGCTGACCTGGCTGAGATATTGGTCCTTTTTCCCTTCTACCTGGAATTCAAATTTGATGTCTGGAGCCCAGTAGCCATCTTGGACTATGAGGCAACCTTGAGGCTAGAACCTGGTACTAAGGCAGGCAGACACTGATGACAGTGGATTTGCCAACACAGCCCTGGCCTGACAACACTGGAGCTCTAGTTATATGACTCTGTGTGTGTGTGTATGTGTGTGTGTATTTAAGATGCTTATTTCTATATTCTGTGACATGCAGTCAAACATAATAGCTAAAGTGCTAACACACATGTTTCTGTTCAATAGACCCTCACTGAAGCACCTGCTAAGAGTGAGCCACTGTGTCAGGTGTACGGTGTGAGAGATGAGTAAGCCACGTGCTTTTAAGGGCCTCACGGTGCAGGGGGATTCCATAAGCAAACAATTCCCGTGTCACTTAGTAAGCTGTAACAGCGGGATATTTGGAGAGCTGAGGGACAGGGAAGAGTAAGGCTGTACAGGGAAGGGGACCCAAGCCAGCCAGGGAGGGCAGAGAGAGTCACTGAGAGGACATGCTGCTGTTCAAAGACAAGTAGTCACTCGGATAAATTTGGGGCAGAGAGATAAGCAGAGGCAGAGGGCGGACGATGAAGAGTTTGTTTGCCAGGCTGGAAGGTTTAGATTCTCCCTGTCCACACCCCGGAGTACGCTTACGCATGCACACCACGTACACACACACGTACGCACACACGCACACGTGAATGTGTGTCACAGGCAAATTCTTCTTTGCCTCTGCTGAGGCCCCTCAGTTTCAGCAGGTTGGGTTTGGGACTTGCCTATGTATCAAAAACCCTGTGGTTACATTTTATCCAGAACTTGTGTCTTTTGGGGCAGGAATGTGTCACCTCCACAGCAGCTAAACTCTTCTTGTTACACTCATGTGCCTCGTTCAGGGTCTGACTGGAAAACTGCAGCTAGGCAGGCCAGAGACGTGGGTTCCAATCCCTGTCTATACTCCTTGATTGTTTTAACATGACAGATGGGTTGTTCTGTCCTTCCTACTAGTATTCGTGGACGTCTCTGCCTCACCACGGAAAAGGCTTGAGGAGATTGATTTGAAAACATATAACCTAGCCTGTTCTTTAAATATATAAAGAAAATGGAGTGAGAAAAAGGAGGAGGACAGGGCCAGGATGTTCTAAGAACCAAGAAGCCAGATAAATTTTTTAAACTTAGTTTCCTGATAGCCGTGGAGAATAAAACACCTACATGTGATCAGGAGGCAGTGATTTAAAAAGGTAGAAAATGGCCAGGTTGCTCAGGAGAAGTGAGCTTTTCCTGGCTTAGTGGTCTGAGGAGAATTTAACCATGGATTCTCATAAAACAAGCAGGATGTGAGCCTAAGCAATATCCAGTTCCCTTCCTAAGAGGTATTCTGGGCAGGACATTTCTCTCCACCTCTTTAGAAGTGTAATGTGAAGAGAGACCTGTTTAAAGTTATAGTTTATAGCAAGGATCAGCCTGTAGCACAGGCATTCATGCTACCAGCTGAAGGCAGATTCCACGTGTGTTAATGATCAGTCAAGTAAACCAACCTTTGCACAAAGTCAGGCACAAAGAAATACGTTTGGGAATGTCTATGAGAATACTTATGGGAATGCCTGTCGGAATACCTGTGAGAATACTTATGGCAATAAGTATACTTATTAAGTATGGCAATACTTATACCGTTGGGAATATCTGTGGAAATACCTTTGGGAATACCTGTGGGAATAACTGTAATAATATCTGTGGAACTACCTGCGGGAATACCCGTGAGAATACCTGTGAAATACCTGTGGGAATACCTGTGCGAATAAATGTGGGAATACCTATGAGAATGCCTGTGAAAATACCTGTGATAATATTGGTGGAACTACCTGTGGAAATGCCTGCAGAAATATCTGTGGGAATGCCTACAGGAATAGCTATAAGAATAACTGTGATAACAACTTTGGGAATGCCTGTGAGAATACCTGTGGGAATACCTGTGGCAATGCCTGTGGAAATATCTGTGAAAATAACTGTGGGAATACCTATGAGAATAGTGTGGGAATACCTGTGGGAATGCCTGTGAGAAAACCTGTGGGAATGCCTGTGGAATACCTGTGAGAAAATCTGTGGGAATGCCTGTGGGAATACCTGTGGGAATACCTGTGGCAATGCCTATGGAAATATCTGTGAAAATAACTGTGGGAATACCTATGAGAATAGTGTGGGAATACCTGTGGGAATGCCTGTGAGAAAACCTGTGGGAATTCCTGTGGAATACCTGTGAGAAAATCTGTGGGAATGCCTGTGGGAATACCTGTGAGAATACCTGTGAAATATCTGTGGGAATATCTCTGAGAATACCTGTGAAATATCTGTGGGAATATCTCTGAGAATGCCTGTGGGAATATCTCTGAGAATACCTGTGGGAATGCCTGTGGGGATATCTCTGAGAATACCTGTAGGAATGCCTGTGGGAATACCTCTGAGAATACCTGTGGGAATGCCTGTGGGAACACCTGTGGGAACACCTCTGAGAATACCTGTGGGAATGGCTATGGAAATGCCTGTGGGAATATCTCTGAGAATACCTGTGGGAATGCCTGTGGGAATACCTATGAAAACTTTCTGGAAATGCCTATGGGAATACCTGCAGAAAGCTGTTTTTCTGCAGAAAACAGCTATGGATCTGCTCCCACATCAAGAAATGTCATAGTCCATCAAGATAAGCCATAATAATTTCAGCTTAAATAAGTTTCAAAGTACATTTTACTAATCTCCCAGAAGGACTTAGAAAAATCCTAATACTGCACCCATAAGATGCCTAATGTTAAGCAAATATAGCCTCCTGGTGAGCCTCCCGAATAGTTTAGTGGGAAAATGGAGCTCTAAGTGACTAAATGAGTGAATGCAATTCACCAGTTGTTGGACAAAAGCCAACTCTATGTTGGAGGACATCTGCCAAAAATGACAACTGGGGGGCTGAAGTAGTTCATCCTGAGCCATTTTTTTCTGACAGTAATGAGATCATTCCTGGTTCATGACAATAAAACCATGTCATCTGCATAGAAAAGACTTCTAACTTTCTGTTCCCCATAGCAAAGGGTAATGCATTCAGCTCATCCAAAAATCTTTCAAGTCATAAAATACCCGTTAAAGGAAGCAGGGACCAAAGCACATTGCTCTCGTGCTGTGGGTGAAATTGTCGTCTGGTTCATCAGGACACTATTTCTACCGACCCAGTCCTCATGCTGTGCTAAGGTGCAAGTTCCGTATGAGCACCTGTGGCAGGCCAGGGATTAATACTGAGCTCCTGTAGTTTAGCCCATAATTGGTTTCTCTCCACATAATTAGTTTCTCTCCACTGAGTCAAAGGCCAAAATCAGTCATTGCTGTTGTAATTCTTATACTGTTCCTGACAAATTTTTGCACAAGTGATATAAAAAGGTCAATAGTGTGGAATAAATGTGCCAAAAACCCAGGGGCTCCTCATACAAAATATAAGCCTGAGAAACCCAGACTTGCAATTTATAAAAAAGAAAAGTTGGCAGATGGTTCAGTTGGAACGTTAAGTAAACCAATAGTCTATTGTTGGGAGAGAAAGAGTAGATGGGCCTTTTATGAAGTAGGATACTCTACTGTTTGGGTCCATCCAGACAAGATGGCTCAAGTAGAGCTAAGGAGAGGAAACACTTTGGCTGTGGAATCCTTGAAATGGGGCAGGTTCAAACTGAGACGTGCTATAAATGTAAAATACACATCAGAGTTGCAACAAAAAAAGAAAGTGGAACATCTCATTCATAATTTTATGTTGATAACATGTTGAAATAATATTTATATATTTGGGGTAAATAGAATGCATTATTAAAATTAATGTAACTACCAGAGAATTTGAAATCACTTGCGTGCACACTGTGGTGACCACCTCCACGATGACCCCCAATGACCCACCCTCTCCTCCTGGAATTCACAGCCTTGTGTCGTCCCCTCCCACATTGTGTCGTGGTTGGTCTGCGTGGCCAATAGATGACATTGGAAGTGATGAGATGTGTGATGGTTAATTTTATGCGTCAGCTTGACTGGGGCAAGGAATGCCCAGAGAGTAAAACATGGCTTCTGGGTGTGTCTTCGGGGCTATTTCCAGAAGAGGTTAGCACTGGCCTCAGTGGACTGGGTGAAGCAGATAGAGAAGATCCCCCTCACTAATGTGGGCAGGCACCGTCCCACCCACTCACAAAAATGTGGAGGAAAGGCAAATCCATTCTCTCTCTCTCTCTCTCTCTCTCTCTCCCCCTTTCTCCTTCCCTCCCTTTCTGAGCTGGGACATCCATCTTCTCCTGCCCTTCCTTAGACGTTGGAGCTCCTGGATCTTGGGCCTTCAGATTCTTCTGAGGTTCACACCACCTCCCTCCCCCATCCCTAGCTGGTTCTTAAACTTCATCCTCAGCCCTGGAATGAGCCACAGCACCAGCTTTCCTGCTCTCCAGCCTTCGAGGGGACAGATCATGGGACCTGTCAGCCTCTGTGATTGCCTGGGCCAATTTCATAATAAATCTCCTCTCACATATCTATAGCTATAGATATAGATGATATAGACAGATATAGACATAGAGACCCTTTAGGTTCTATTTCTCTGGAGGACCCTGAATAACACAGTTATAAAAGACACTGAAACTTTTCTCTCTGCACCACCCCACCCTTTCTGTCTCTCTCTCTCCTCTCTCAGCACTTATTCCAAGGGAAATGAGCTGCTCGGTTGTGAGCAGCCTTGCGAGAGGCCTGGGCAGTGAGGAATGAGGCGTCTACCCACAGCCGGTGACGGGGCCTTCTTGGCAGTAGACCCTCCGGCCCCAGGCCCGCCCCCAGACAACTGCAGCCCAACCTGCATCTTAACTACAACCTCGAGTGGGGCCCTGAGTCAGAACCACTCAGCCAAGCCACTCCTGGATCCCTGATCCTCAGAAACTATGTGAAATGATAAATATTAAGTGTTGGGTAATTTATCACAGAGCAACAGGTGACAATTGACATGCATCATATATTTCTATTGAACAGCGCTGATCTCAAGCTAAAAGAACAGCAAACCTCTAGAGCAGAGGTTCTTAACCCTGGCTACACATTGCAAATTGCTTAAATTACTTTTTTTCAATTGCCGCAGCCTGCACCCCACCCCAAACCAATTGAATCGGGGATTCTAGGGGGACAGGCCTGGCACTGGTATTTTTTAAAATGTTACCCAGATAATGTTAAGGTGAAGCCAGGGTCAAGACCACCCTCTAAGGAAAAGTTTCTCAAATGTCACGGTGCTTAATTCTACACACATCCAGGGCTTTGCTGCTCAAGTGTGCATCCAAATAACCCAGGAACATGCTAGAAATGCCAAGCCTCGGGCCCCAACCCAGCCGTACGGAATCAGAATCTGCATTTTAATGAGACCTTCGGGAGTTTGGATGCACACTGGAGTTTGAGTGGCACAGATATAGGACACCAATTTAGAAATGGACCTCAGAAATCTCACACTCCAAATTTCTGCTAAGGGTAACCATACCCAGAATCTGTTCTCCCTGAGGATTGATTAGCTTGAAGTTATGTGTGAGATGCCCACCAAGGGATTCTGAAATCACCATTGCAGGTGGGGCCCAGCCACAGGGAGTTTTGTGTGAAAGTTCTCCCCAGGGGCAGAGTCACCTAACTGGGGACTTGTAGAGTCACCACCCCGAGTGAGCCTGAGCTGGGAGACCCAGCAGGCAGACCCTCAGGCAGTCCTTTCTCTGTGTCTCTCACCTCGCCACAAAGAGTGGGAATCAGTGGATTAAACATGAACTCTACAAGCCCACTGCCTCATCTAGGACTTCTCTGAAAATCAGCCATTTCTTCCAGCTCTAGAGAGGGAAAAATCTGCCGCCTGGGACTTCCCTAAGGCCAATGCATACAGCTCAAAAGACTTGTCTCTAAGGGACTTCCAAGAATACTATGATTCTAACGATTTGCAGTAATTCCCTGAGCCACATCCTCGAGAACAGCCCCTCAACAAGACGCACTGCCACCGTCCAGCTAGATTTGAATTTTGCACTAACTATTGTGCTGCCTCCAAACTTCTCTGCACACATCAGCTCTCTACCATGGCCACAGTTCAAGAATCGTTTTATTTCATTGTTTACTTCTCTTGTTTTTTCTGACATTCTTTATCAAACCAAGAACTACAAGGACAAAATCCACATTTACCCAAATCAAAATGAACTCACAAAGCCAGTTTTAATTTGCTGACAACTCCACTGCTTAATTGATAAGGGATTAACGCAAGGTGCCTATGGCATTTCAAGAGATTCTTGTAAAAGCAATATCCAGCTATTTGAAAGTCCCGTTTCCTTTTTCTCAACAGCCCCACCATTTGATACAACCATGAGTTAATAGCCTTAAGCATGGCAGCACCAAGGGTTAAGGTGGAAGGGATAGTACCATTTTGTCTCTGCCTGAAAATCGCCTTCCTAAATAGAGTAATAAATAAGAAAGGCTAACTGTAATACAATTTACAACACTGACTCCTTAGAACTACTTACCATAATTTGTAATTATCCTAGCACTTGTCTGTCGCTTTATTGTCAGTGTCCTGTCTGATCTATGACCACACTGGGGCAGGAGCCAGGCAACTCTTCTTCAATATATCTCTCCTACTTAGTCTAGCGTCTGACACACAGTAGGCACCAAATGCATGTTTACTGAATGAAGGATTGAGGGGAAAGTTTCCCCAGATCCATGCCTTACGTTAACACTCGGTGTTTTATAAACCCATTGGTGAGGGCTTTTCCTCTTGGTACATCTGTTCATAGGATATATCTGTAGGAAAACAGCCCTACTGGCCAGGCACAGTGGCTCACGCCTATAATCCTAACACTCTGGGAGGCCGAGGCGGGAGGATCGCTCAAGGTCAGGAGTGCGAAACCAGCCTGAGCAAGAGCGAGACCCCCATCTTTACTAAAAATAGAAAGAAATTGGCCAGCTAAAAATATATAGAAAAAAATTAGCCGAGCATGGTGGTGCATGCTTGTAGTCCCAGCTACTCGGGAGACTGAGGCAGGAGGATTGCTTGAGCCCAGGAGTTTGAGGTTGCTGTGAGCTAGGATGATGCCACGGCACTCTAGCCCATGCAACAGAGTGAGACTCTGCCTCAAAAAAAAAAAAAGAAAGAAAGAAAGAAAGAAAAGAAAATAGCCCTATCCCAGAGCACTTCAATAGGGCCCTGAAGATCCTACACCAATTCTGACTTCCTGGTCTTCTGAGATTATTGTGACTAACTTGAAGCAGGTGATGTAAGTGGAGGATTTTAACCATCACACAAAACCCAAGGTCCAGGCAGACTGAACATGCCCAACCAGAGGAATGAAAGGTAACTTTGAATCAAGTCTGGGCTCTGGCTGCCAAAACCCAAAAGGGTTTTGTTCTATGTTCTTTCCTGTGCTCTAGGAATTGCCACTGTCCCTTTTAGGATACCTCCACTGCCCACCTGCTTAGAGGGACAAGATCTCACTCCCGAGCAAGGGGGATTAAGGGTCTGGCAGACTATGGGAGGGCTTTGAATGCTCTCAACAGAATCCGGGATGAAAAAGAACTGGTCAAACCTGAGCTTAGCATAGCAGGTTAAGGCATCTTGGTTCCCTCAGGAAGCCGTGTTGAATGCAGGTAGGTCTCAACGGCAAATACTACAAGGACTAGGGGTCCACTGAGAACTCCTGATCCTCTCACCAGGCCATCCCATTATAAGCCATCTTCATGCCGTTGTCCCTGACCCCTAAGCCCACGTGACCTAGCCCACAGGACACAGGCCCTCTTCTGCTCAGGAAGCCAGCACCACAGAATCCCAGATGCACACAGAGAGTTAGTCCCTGAAAAATTCTTCTAGATGGAAGTAGTAGAGAGGGGAGCCCCACAGACCTCAAGTTTCTCAACATCCAAACGAGGGAAGTCTCCACACAGATGCGTCTTTGAGAGCTCCTTCTTAAAACTCAGAATGGAAAGGAGAGGAGGCGTGGAGTGGTGGAGAGAGCTTGGGATTGGGTGATAGAACGACTGGGTTCAAGCTGTGGCTTTGCCTCTTACTAGCAGCTGACAGGGAGACCTGGAGTGAGTCGCTTACCTTCCCAGGCTTCGGTTTCTACAACTGTGCAACAGGGACAACAAGCCCTACCTCCCATGGAGGCTCTGAGCACCGAATGCGGTAACATGGGGCCTTGGACCTGATCCAGCCATAAACCAACGTGGGGAGCGTTACAGGATAACCCGAAGGAGAGGCGCTCAGGAGTGTCTGTTTCCTCCCTTCTTTTCTTCCTCTCTGCCTTCCTCCCACGTACCACAGGACAGTAATCAGTCAATGTCCCTGTGGCGCTCAAGCCAATGTCCCCCATACACAAGGCCACACGCCTTTTCTGGCACCATCTTCTCATAGCAAAGCCCGTTTGTCTGTCACCTACAGCCTGAAGCTGACACAGGTAGCCATCCCCCTAGACAGCAACACCTACCTCCTTCTTGGCTGCGAGACCCCAAGTCTGCACAGGAACTGAGACCAGAGTGCTGAGGAAATCCGTCCCGCAGCACAGGCCCAGGGAGTGGACACTGAATAGTCATTGCATTGCATTCTGCCAGCGATTGGCTTAAGTGGGAGCAAGTGACACGATCTTGGCCAATGGGAAATAAACAGAATGTGCTGGAAGACCTGCGGGAAGAGTTTTCCTCTGTGATGGAAAGAGCAGGAAAAGGCAAGCCCTCCCCTCCAGACTTCAGATGGGCTTACGTGAGGCCTGGAGCTGCCGCAAACCACTCCCAGCCGTGTGGGGACACGCCTGAAGGTGAAACCAAGGCACCAGGCGCAGCGCCGCCCACAATGGCCAAGGTGTGGAAGCAACCAGGTGCCCATCCATAGAACACGGCCAGAGAAGATGCAGTACCCATACATGTAAAAAGGAAGCCATTTGCAGCTGCATGGATGAAGCTGGGTAACGTGAAGTTCAGTGAAAAAAGCCCAGCACAGAAAGACAAATATTGCATGATCTCGTTTTTGTGTGGGATCTAAGAAAGTTGAGCTCTTAGAAGCAGAGAACGGAATGACAGTTGCCTGGGTGGGGAGGGGTGTGTTGGGGAGATGTTGGGATGTGAGTCGAAGCATACAAGATTTCACTTACACTGGAGGAATAAGTTCAAGAGAGCCATTGCACAGCATGTTGACCGTAGTTAATAACAATGTATCGTATTCTTGAAGATCACTGAGAGAGTGGATTTTCAGTGTTCTCACCACAAAAAAAATGATAACTATGTGAGGTCATGCATGTGTTAATTAGCTTGATCTAGGCATTCCACAATGTGTACATATTTCAAAACATATTTTACATGATAAATATAAATAATTTTTACCTGTCAATTAAAATAAATACTTTTTTTAAATAATAAAAAATAAAAATAAGATACAATCCACCAGTGCATTGGGGATGGCAGAGAAGAAAGGTGGAAAGCGCTATTGTGCCTGGATGAAGCCGCCTGGATTCCTCCTACCTACACACATTACCGTATGAAAGAACAAATCCCCCCCACACATACCGTTGCTGAAGCCTCTTCAGGTTGGGCATTTGGCCACGTGCAGCTGAGGTCACGCTGACACACGCAGCCCTCAACTTACCTCCATCTCCCTTGGGTTCCCGACGCCTCCTCGACCTGCAGTTCAGTTGATGGCGGAGCCGTCTCGCACAAAAGCATCCACGGCTCTGTGTTGCCCACGGGATAAAACGCGTATCTGAAAATAATCGGAGTACCTCTCTTCACCTGGCCTCTCTCTAGCCCGTTATCTTGTTTTATTTTATTAATAACGTTATCACTGCAAAAGTAGATTAAAACGGAGAATCTCTGAGCAGACAAAGCCAGGTGGGCATGGTAACTGAGCTTAGCATTGCTTGATCTGCAAACATAAGTGAAGCTAAACTTGAGCTATTTCTTGTAAATGCCTACATTTAAGAAACACAGAACGTAAGCTCAACCAAAAAGAAGCAGCCAAAAAACTTATAGTTACATAACTAGGGACTTTCCAACAGAAAAGACAAAATAAGGCAAATTTATAGGTGGGGTGTGGTGGCTCACACCTGTAATCTAGCACTTTGAGAGGCCAAGGCAGGAGGATCACTTGGGGCCAGGAGTTTGAGACCAGCCTGGGCAATATAGCAAGACCCTGTCTTTACAAAAACTTCTTTAAAAAATTGTAAATAGGGCAACTTTATAACTGTGACCAATCAAATATCTTCCTTGTATTACTTCTCCATTCACTCTATAAAAGCCTGTGCCTTCTGCTTCTTCAACACTGACCCGCTTCTGATTTGGGTTGCCTGATTCATAAGTCACTATTTGCTCAAATAAACTCTAAAATTGTATTGTGCCTTGGTTTATCTTTTGACATCTTATCTTTTCCAAGTGGAAATTCTACTGGGCATTTATTTGTTACCTGTTTATCATCTGTCCATTCTCACATAAGCTTCATGAGAATATGGCTCTTGTCATGTGCATCACAACCGTCCCAGCACTGAGCTCACCGCCCGGCACATCACAGTGGGCGCTTAGAGATTATGTTGTGGGTGCATAAATGATCGGGTGGCTCCAAACTACCTTTCCAGCTCACTCTTCCTAAATGCCTTTGGAAAAAATGACACCCTCTCTCATCCTTGGAACAAGTAACAGTGCACCCTGCGTGCCTCAACACATCCCTGCCCCAAGCCACTGTCCCTACTGTCATCAGCACATGGCCCGCTCGTTCTTCCATGCCCAATTCAAATGCTGCCGCTGAGGGTCATTAGGGTACACGCAAGAAAGAAGGGCATGTGGATTCAGCTTGGACTCCCAGCCCTACCACCCCTTGCTGAGGGACCCTGGGCAAGTTACTTCAAACTCTGAAGCTCAGTCGCTTCGCTATATAAAACAGGGCCAAGGTAGCTCCTTAGCAGCGTTTGTCTGCTCGTGAGTTTGGGGGTAGATTCAGTGAGACAATTGAGACAGGGGACTTGTACACGGCAGCCCTCCTTCCTTCGTCGTTCCTCCTCTTCAAAGCTTGGGTTGATCAAACAGCCACGTGATCTCTGACTCCTCTGACTGCCCACGAGACCCCATCGCTGGCCATGACCCTCTCCACCTGTGCCACTCGTGTGTCCACAGCCATCCCCCCTTCCTTCCTTTCCCACCCCACCCCAGAAGGTGCGTCCCCAGGGCAGGCGCTGTGACTCCTGCATCTACATTCCCCGAGTGTTTGGCACACAGCGATGCTCAAGAGTTATCTGTGGAATGGGCACACACGTGAATGAGAAAGGAAATGAAGGCAGGAGTGTCGGGGCTGTGGCTACCACGGCAGAGACGGGCTGCAAGGTGCACAGCGGAGGGGCGCTCTCCCCGGGGCCAGACCCGCCTCAGAGAGAAGCAAAATAAAAGGAAATCGAACAAGGTGCTGCAAACAACAGTCGTAACTCCGGCAGCGTCTCCCTTTGCTGCTCTGTTCTTTATCTGTGACATGAGAAGGCCGAGCAGATGGTCTCTGGGGACAGGTGAGGTGGGAGGGGCGTAGGGTTCAGAGCCAGACTCTCCGGGCTGTAACCTTGCTGCACCCGGGGCTGGCTGTGCAGCCCACAGTCCTCACTCCGCCTCTCTGGGCTGCACCCGGGGCTGGCTGTGCAGCCCACAGTCCTCACTCCGCCTCTCTGGGCTGCACCCGGGGCTGGCTGTGCAGCCCACAGTCCTCACTCCGCCTCTCTGGGCTGCACCCTGGGCTGGCTGTGCAGCCCACAGTCCTCACTCCGCCTCTCTGGGCTGCACCCAGGGCTGGCTGTGCAGCCCACAGTCCTCACTCCGCCTCTCTGGGCGTGTCTCCTGCAAAATGGTGTTAATGACACCTAATTGATAGGGCAGTTGAGTTGGTGCACAGCCCCTGGCATGGGGCCTGGCACACAGAGAGCTCTAGGTCCCCTCTCTCTTCTTACCTCTCTCCTTCACTGCCCCCGCCAGGGCCCCTGGCTTCTACGAGACTCTGGCCTCTGCAATGTAAAGGTCGCCAAGCCTGGCTCATTTTCCTCCAGGTACAGAGGAAAACTCCAATGTCCAGCCCTGGGCACCTGGGCAGGGTCACGTGACTCCTCCTGAACATGGAATGCAAGTAGAAGTTCTATTAACCAGTTCCATGTGTGACTCGTTAAAACTCCCCCCTCTGCTCTCTTCCCTTCCCTAGAAAACTTGGAGGCCACCATTGGAGGATGGTGGCATCACAGTGTGCCGTGGGTGAGCAATTGAGCTGCAGAGATTTTAGGGTTTACTTGTCACCACAGCAGAGCCCAGTCTTCTCTAACTAAGTCACAGAGCCTGACACTTCCAAGCACACAGCTCCTAAAACAGGACATCTTCACCTGCTCCATCTCAGGGTGAGTCCCTCGCTCTCCTGACTCGTCCTCCGCAGGGAGTGGGGACCCGCCTTCTCCACGCCCCCACCCTCTGTGAGACCTGGAGTCTAACGTCCAAATTCACATTTGCAGTCTCTGCCCCGGTGTTGTTGCCCTCGAGCACGTTGGTCCTGTGGCCAGCGTGGCATCGTGGAGTTTCCGGGGGAATGCTTATGTCAGACCCTGCCAGCACATCTGCTGCTCCCCCTTGGTCTGGGCCTCAGTTTCCCCACATACACCTCAGAAGGCCTTTCCCGTTCTGCTATTTGCAAGCCAGCAAAAGCACATCCGAGAGGGAATGCCTGCGGCCGACACCCAGCAGGCTGCGCCCTGGCCCGGCCCCCAGCCTGTACGTGACCCATAAACTCTCCGAGCTGAGTAAACACATTTTATTGGGGCCGGGTGCACTTCCTGGCTGTTCTGCCCCCACCTTCCCTCTCCTGCTCGGGCCTGGCCAACTCCCCGGACAGCCCTCTCCTCGGGGGCCTCTGGTACCCATCCTTGGTCCCCAGCTGCCTCCGGCCCCTTCTGCACCCTGACACCCGCATCCCCAGCCTGGAGGGGCGTGGAGGGTTTCCTCTCTTATCAGCCCGTTTTACTGCCCCCTCCTCCTTGGTTACACAGCCATCTGGAGCAGAATTCCTGGCAGGGCCAGAGCAACAACGGTCAGCTCCCCGCCAGTGAGAGAGGGGTCCCTGCAGTGCTGTCTCGGGAGACAGGTAAGGGACGTGCAGGCAGGAAAGAAAAGGAGAGGCCCCACAAGGAAGGGAGAGCCACCCCGACCATGCAGAGAGGGCTGGACCTGTGAAGGGAGGTCACAGAGAGAGCAGAGGAGAGCCAGGGCCAGCCCAGAGACGCCTGAGAAGGATCAGAGCCCGCAGCTCAGCCCAGCCCCAGAGAGGAAAAGGGACAGGCACCCCAGGACCTCCTTCCACAGCCTCCACCCGCGGGACAGCAGGAGAACCGATGCGCCGGAAGGCACCTACTAGAGTCTGGAAGGAGCAGAATTGAAGGAAATCCACGGGGGCTTCCGGGAAGACCCCTCGAGCTTCAGTGCATCCCAGGGCTGGCAGCCCCCTGGGGCCCAAGGGTGGCACTCGAGTCTCCCAGAAGCTGGCCAGAGCTGGCAGGAAAGAGCCACAGCCAGAGAAGGGGCCAAGGTGCACACGCTGCTTCCAGCCCTCTGCTGGGGACAGACCTCCCGCTTCCAGCCCCTCTCCTGCCTTTCTCTCTTCTCATTGTCCCCACTGGGCAGTGACCTCAGAGACGCTGGCCTAGGCTGGTGACTGTGAAAGCAACTGCCTCTGAGAAGACCCTTCTCTGGAAGACTGAGCCCGACTTCGCAATGGTGACGAGTGTTTGACGCCAAGCTGGTGAGGGCTGTGGGACAGGACACAGCACCTTCTGGCTCCTCCCTCGAGGTCTGTCCCCTTGGTCCCAGGGGGGTTTTCAAGTGGTCCATGGAAGCCTCTGTGGAGACAGGATCCCAGTTGAGTAACCCGACTGGAGACTCTTCCTTCTCCACTTCCACTGACGCCAGGGGGTTCAGGGGAGGAAGAACGCCACCCCCAACTGGCGTCGTCCCAGGCCCACCCAGAGCCCCCACTGGGCCCCTCCAAGTGCACCGAGGTGGGCCCCGCTCCCTGCAGGGGCATGGAGAGCAACCCCTCGGGGTGCTGTGAGGCCCCGAAGAAGCTGGGCCTATCCTTCTCCATCGAGGCCATCCTAAAGAGGCCCTCCAAGAGGAGCGACGCGGTTGGGCCGGACGGGGCAGGTGGAGAGGGACTTCAGCAAGCAGCAGCCGCGGGCTCCAGGCTGGAGAGGCCCCCGCAGGACCAGCCCCAGGGTAAGTGTCTTCCGATCATTTCTTTCTGTTCCCTGGGCGCCAGGGCCCGGCGGGAACAGCTCCACCTCCTCCCCCGGTTGAGTCACCCGCAGAGGCCTCCGATGGGTGGGGGGCGTTCCACTTAATTGCAGGCAGGGGGCAGACCCAGGAGGGCTAGTGTCAGCTTCCCGTCTGCCAGTGTCCCTGTTACTGTGCCTATCAACAGGAAAGGTGGCCAGCTTAACTTTTGGGAGTTCATTATATCTTCCAGTCAATTGAGCATTCACAGAAGCAATTCCATTGGAGTTTTAACCTGAGCCTCTTCGGCTGCAGCTGTATAAATCCATGATCACCCTCTGTGTCTCAAGGAGAGAGAGAGAGAGAGGTCTGGTCTCTCCCACCAGAGCAGCCTTCCTCCCCTAGCCTGACAACACTGACAGCAGAAAGGAAGCCACTCTCGCTAGGCCTCCATGGAAGATCCTGGCATGTGCCACATCAGCTCTCAGGCGGACCCAGAGCAGCCCCGGCAAGAGCTGGTCAGAACAGCAGTTGTAACGCTGGACACTGCCCCATGACTCCCGCAGCACTTCATGGCAATTTCCCCATCCCATTGTCACCCTAGTGAGCCTACCATGCAATGCAACCAGAAGAGAAGATACATCCTCACAAAAACTGCACGAGTAGTTAGCACTAGAATTGAATCCTGAGGAACTCTAGATTGTTCCTGCACATAATTTAGATCCATACGTCTTCCACTATGCTGCACTCAGTATTTCCAAAAGCTTGGTGACAGTCCCAGTGGCAGTTCTCAAGATGACTTTGAGGACTAAGCAAAGATGGTTTAGGTCAATAGTTCTATAATATAATTACTTCTACACTCACCTTCTACTCATGACGAAAGAGACTGGCTAACCATTTGTGGTCATGATGTGACATTTTCTTTTAAAACAAATGTATTTGTTTGAGTCAAACAAAAAAGTCTATTTGGGAAAACTCTAAACAAATAATACAGATGAGCCAAGGCCCACGTAGGTCTCATCACCTGGGACTAACAGCTCTGGCTCTCAGCCGGGCAGACCCAGGGGCTGCCATCAGAGCGGAAAGGCACAGGGCAGAAGGACCTGGAGCTAAAAGCTTGTACTTCCCCCAAGAGAAGTATGGTTTGATCTCCCCCTGATGGACCCTGTCTCTCAGTCCCTGCCACCAGGGAGAGCCACAAACTTAACCTGACCATGGGGACATTCCTACAGGGCTCAGGGACAGGGCTTCTTTCTGCTGAGCCCCCTCCTCTGCCACACCATTCCACGCTGGGATGCTGGCTCCTATCTCAGGGCCCTCCAGACTCAGCACAGGTCATTTCGGTCTCCATACAGAAAACTCTCAAGTTTCTTTTTTTCAAATCAGTAGTGTGTTCCTGAAGAGATTTATTCTCCCAGATAGATATTCCTTGTAAGAAGGCCGTTGTTCATATTTTGTAAGCCAAATACATATGGTTCCACCAGCCACGTGCTCTGGCCTGTTTCCCCTTCACAGGACCCTGTGACTTTGTGTGTCTCTAACCTGGGCATTCTGCCTATTTGCCACTTTGGTTGGCTTTCGGTATGTATTTAAGCAAAGAGAACAATTTGATTGATTTGGGCTTTGATGGATGAGTAGGAGTTCACTAGACAAAGACAGAGGATAAGGCATTGCAGATTTAGGGAGTAGTGAGGACAAGCACCTGGAGAATATAAGGCCATGGCCAGTTTGGGCAATCTGGAAATGGTCAGGTGGGACTGAAGTCACAGAAATGAGGAGGGGGTAGAAAACAGATGATGCTAGAAAGGTAGGATGTGAAAGGCCCTGAATGCCATGCTAAGGAGTTGCCTTGTGCCCTGTAGGCACAAGGAAGCTATGGGAAGCCTGTGGCCTGACTAGAGAAACCAGGCCAGCCCAGGTCAGCCCGGGGAGACTTCTGGCCCTCACCACCCCCCACCCACCCCCTGAAAAGGGTGCCCTCAATCCCGTCCTTGAACCCACCGCCTTAGGAAGACAAGACACATTTCCAGACGCTGTGTCCGGCAGCAAACCCACCCCCCAACCCCCAGCCTTCAGCTTTGCAGCCAGGACCAATTAGCAGACCGCAGAGAGGGAGCAATCCAGGGAGGGAGCCGAGCGCAGAGAAACATCGCTTCATAATTAGGTGGCCTAATCACCTGTGTAAATTGTGTATTTCTTATGATCAATGTGCTAAAAGGCTCAGGTTTAATTAAGTTCTGCTGACTCATTCTCTTTGAAGACCCACTGAAGAGTGATCCACAACCCACACCATTAATAACAGGAGAGGAGCAACTTGAGAGGGGTGGTGGGTGCCTGCCACCTTCATCTCCTGTCCCCATGGCTCCGCACACTCCTGGCTGGGAGTGAGCTGGGCCGTGATCACCTACTCTCAGCTTCTCCGCCAAGAACCTGGTAGGGAGATGCCAGGCCTGGACGGGAACTCGAGGATTTTCTCACTCTCAATCCAGTGCTCCTTCCAGGATGATCCATCAGGCCTCAGAATACTGTCCTCTCTAAGCAGGGACCCAGAGCACCCTGGCCCCTCCTAGTGCTGGAGGCTCCGGTCCCATGCATGGGGCAGCTGTATCAATGAGCGCATGTTTTCCAGACTCTGGTCTAGTGAGGTCCCTCTGCTTCCAAAAGTCTGCGTTCTACCTTTGTCTCTGTTCCATATTATGCTGCTCTGCCCTCTCTCGCCTGCTTCTGTCTTGTGATTCTCTGTGGTCCGTAACCCCAGCATCCGCCCTCCTGGTCCCCTTGCAGCCTCCTCCTGCATACGGTGGGAGAGCTGAAGGGACTTCGTCTCCCTGAGCCACACCTTGGACACTGCTCTTCCCCATCCCACCTCATCCTCTGGACCTTGGTCGGGTGGACTCTGCTGAGAGTCCCCACCCAGAGCTCCTGGGCACCATCCCCTCCCCTGCGCATTCTCCTCCTCCCCAGGCACCTGCAAAGAGCTGAGTGTGGGGCCGTCCCTGTACTTCAGTTTCCCCAAGGCCTTCAAAGTTGACACTATGCCTGTCGGACACTTTCTTCCCAGAGATTTGTGGCAATTGGAAGAAACTGTAATGCAGGGAGAAACTTATAGTTGAACCCAGAATGTGACTTTTTCAAGAATCCAGTGGGAAACCCTCTAAGGTAGTTTCTGCAGAACTTTCTGTGATGATAGTAACGTTCTGTATTCTGTCCAACATGGCGGCCACTAGACACCACATGTGGCTATTAAGCCATGGCTAGTGCAACTGAGAAATCGAACTTTCTGTTCTATTTAATTTAAATAGAACACACATGGCTAGTGGCTTCCATATGAACTGTGTAGTTCTAAGGAGATAAACTTCAACTTTTCACATGGTCCATCTTCGGATGCTAACCTCATTTCCCGGACTCAGGTGCAAGTCTGTCTGTCTCTTCCTATACTGCTCTGGCTTCTGGTGTCTCTGGTCATAAGTCAGAGGCCCACCCACTGGGAGTGATCTCAGCTCTGGGATTCCTCTCCCCTTTACCCCTTTTTATGTTTCTCCAGTTTGGGGCTATTCAGTTTGGAATAACATCTCAAAAAAGGG
The DNA here is from genome assembly GCA_008750895.1 of Mirza zaza. Lineage (NCBI taxonomy): Eukaryota > Metazoa > Chordata > Mammalia > Primates > Cheirogaleidae > Mirza > Mirza zaza. The sequence goes on from VSMD01026291.1 coordinate 45,702, forward strand.
CTGTATGAGAACATTCAGTGTTGAGTATTGACACCCCAAGAACCCACAGTCAGGGTGTGGGGAGGGGCTTGGGCACTCTGAGCCTTGCAGGTTGGTCTATTTGGGGCTCAGCCTCCATCTCCCACCAGTGTGAATGTTAGGCACCCCTCTGTTCTTGGAGAGATCGCTAGGACTGTTAGACACACACCACCACCACCATCATCATCATCATCATCATCATCGTCTCTCGAGGCCAAACACTTATCCTGAGAATGTACAGTTCAAAGCTAATGAGAAAAAATGTTTTTCTAACCAGCCTGTGATTTGCCAGGCAGCCCCTTCTCCATGAAGTCAGCATCAGGCTCTTATGCTGGGGAGGGTTTAGATCCTTTCCTTCGCACCTACCTCCAAATTCTGCTCTTCCAGCCCCTCTGGGCATTGGGGAATGACGTATGCATCTTAAAAGCTGCTCCCGGCCGGGCGCGGTGGCTCAAGCCTGTAATCCTAGCTCTCTGGGAGGCCGAGGTGGGCGGATTGTTTGAGCTCAGGAGTTCGAGACCAGCCTGAGCAAGAGCGAGACCCCATCTCTACTATAAATAGAAAGAAATTAATTGGCCAACTAATATATATAGAAAAAATTAGCCGGGCATGGTGGCGCATGCCTGTAGTCCCAGCTACTTGGGAGGCTGAGGCACCAGGATTGCTTGAGCCCAGGAGTTTGAGGTTGCTGTGAGCTAGGCTGACGCCACGGCACTCACTCTAGCCTGGGCAACAAAGTGAGACTCTGTCTCAAAAAA
>VSMD01026295.1:0-101393 GCA_008750895.1 Mirza zaza
TCCCTCCTACTTTCGGGGAAGAAATCAGAAAAAACAAGCAGCAGAATTCTTTTGAAAGATTTTTAGTTTTTTTTTTTTTTTTTTGAGACAGAGTCTCACTTTATTGCCCAGGCTAGAGTGAGTGCCATGGCATCAGCCTAGCTCGCAGCAACCTCAAACTCCTGGGCTCAAGCAATCCTGCTGCCTCAGCCTCCCAAGTAGCTGGGACTACAGGCATGTGCCACCATGCCCGGCTAATTTTTTCTATATATATTAGTTGGCCAATTAATTTCTTTCTATTTATAGTAGAGATGGGGTCTCGCTCTTGCTCAGGCTGGTCTCGAACTCCTGAGCTCAAAGGATCCGCCCACCTCGGCCTCCCAGAGAGCTAGGATTACAGGCTTGAGCCACCACGCCCGGCCGGATTTTTAGTTTTTATCAGAGACAAGTCCGTTTTAAATTAAACAAGTGGACTAAAACTCTTTAAGTTAGAGTCTAATATCATTTGGCAGTTTTTTAGCTTCCTAACAGTTCCTTGCACTTAGAATGTGTATTAAAATAATTATGGAATGTATTACCTGAAATGCAATCCAACTATCAATTGAATTGCATGGGGAAATCACAAAGTAAGCTCAAGAAAACCTTAATAATAGTAGAACAATGGAGAACTAAACATTTGGGATTAGTAACTGTCTCAAGAAGGATAATTTGGTTTTCTTGTCTGAAGTTTTCAAGTAAAATCTGATTTGACCTTTCTCTTAAACATAAAATTTGCCAAGCAACCAAGTTTGTAGGTCCCCTGCCGGCCTTTATGACAAATGTTAGTGGTATATGATCATAAGAATCAGAATCTATACAAAAGCCAGAAATTTTTCTGGTTTCTATTGTGGAAATTTCCATTTCTGAGTCTCATCTTAACATTACCACCACCACACCACCATTTTAATGTTATAAACATTCTGGAATGACATAAGTTAGTGAATTAGGGCGTCAAGTACTTTCTTAGCATTCAAACATTTTGTTGAGTTAAAAGAATAAGAATTAATGAAATTTGGATGTTGAAGGGAATTCAGTGCTTTAGGTAGGGGCACCAGATCATTATCATAACCTGAAATGCAGTTACCAGGAAGGCCATGGTGCTATGTACAAATAACAGGCTTATCCCAAGACTCATTTCATGGGATCTGATACTACTCCAGACAAAGGCATGAATGCATTCTACCTCAGTTTGGACATTTGTGGAAAGTAAACAATACTATGAGAGATAAAGAAAACAAACAAACAAACAAAAAACAATTACACAGACTTATTTACATTATAAATATCACATATATTCTCATTTAATGGGCTAACACATTAAATCTCTAAGAATAGAATCTGGAGCACAATAGGCGCTTGAATGTTTGCTAAAAAGTATTAATTAGAAAAGCACATGATTGTTTTTATGTAATAGGGAAAGTTTCTGGGATTCTTTCATTATTTAGCAGTTGTTGGACACATTTAGCACAAAAATTAGTATGTCAGTTCAGTTTCAATTGAAGTAATTGTCCAGTATTGGAAGTCCAGCCATGCATTGGTTTTGTATTAGTTATGCATTAACGGAGACTGTTTGACAGTGGTGTCAATTCTGGACCCTCAGAGAATTTATATACTAAATACACTGCTGGATTTAAAATGCTGCAGATGGATTTGCAACAGAGAAAACTTCTCTTTTATGCCCACCCTTCCCAGGAAGGAGGGGACAGTGGAGGCAGACTTTGCCTCTTGGTAGCAGTTTAGGCCTTGCCAAGAGTCTGTTTCAGGAGTGGCTGCTGGGATGACTAGTCATCACTACCATTTGGGAAGGGGCGGGGGTGGCGGCTAAGTTCTCCCAGCTTGGCTAGCATCCCAGGAGGAGGGAGAATACTGGAAGTGGAAGGAGTGTGGTGGGTGAGAATGAGGCAGACTGGCATGTAACTGTGGCTGTCAGCTCCCAAAGGTTGGGCTTTTCTCAAATGTCACCAAAGGAGAACTAAAGTCAAGGTCTGTAAACAACCACAGAGATAATAGGAGGCTGGGAAACAAGGCTCAGTCAAAAGGTTTAAGGAACTGGGATGATTTATTCTCAAGAAGAGAAGGTGGAACAATAAGTAGCGGGGGCTACTTACGAGGAAGAAATAATTCTACAGTTTACTGAGGACTTACGCAAAGAACCAAGCATTTCACATGCTTGATCACCATTTTATCTCAATAGTAATCGATGAAGGATCATTTTATGGATGGGGTTCTCCAAAGTTCAGCAACTTACCCAAGTCACACAGGTGCCATGGATGGAGCTGGGCCACTGTTCCAGATCAGCCTGACTACTGTGGTCCCTACATGGGAGTGGCTGCCCTATAAAGTACCCTACTCACAGGTGGATTTGGTTACAGTCCCAGAGTTGAGGGTCTAGAAGGGTAGAAGCATGAACTGTATAAACTTTTTAGGCTTCTGGTTGCCCCGTGTTTGCTAATGGCAACACAAATTTCACCTTTCTTCGTCCCACCCTATCACAAATGCCACACTTGTTGCAACAAAGGACTCTCGAAGGACTCTCAACTCAAATCCCTGAGTGACTCCAAAACTTAAAGGCAGTTTCTATACACAAACACACACACACACACACACACACACACGCACGCACGCACGCACACACACTCCCTCCTTAAAGCTTTTGGATTGAGGTCATATATTTCATAATGTTTTATTTTGTAAAACAGCCAATGCTTTCCAGTAAAGAAGCATAGGAATCTGACTTGGCCAATGTTTCCTGGAGAGTTAAGCAATAAAATAAATAGTCACTACTATAAAGATGCTTCAGGCAGAGACCAATAATATTAAATAGTAACTCAATAGCAGTCCCCCCACCACATCCTGGGGCCATGGGTGGCACCATTGCAGAACGATGTTAGGTTATGTCTGACACTTCTAAAACCACAAAAAGGCAGAAAAGGACCTGATATCACCTGGTCCAGTTCCTATATCACTCTTGAGGACTCTGCCACCAAATAATCTTGGTTTAGACAAAACCAGGATTAGCGTCTCTATTTCCCAGCTACTCCAAGACGCTCCCACTAGCCTCCAGTGCAGAATTAGTACTTGCCAGTCCCAGAAATGTTAAGACTTGCTCCCATTTACTCTTACATATTCAATTTTTTCAGGCAAAATACACAGGCTCTACTCTCAGTCACTCAACTTTTCTCTTCATCTCCCAGCTCTAGTCTCATATATCCTATGTTCCAGCCCCACTCCACTCCATGCTGTTTCCTGATCACTCCGTGCATGCTTATACCTCTCAAATTTTGCTCATGCACTTCCCGGGGTAAGGAATTTGCCTACTGCTTAATCCGGAAAACTCTTACTTATCCTTCAAAGCTCAGCTTAAAATAGTCACCTCTGTGAAAACTTCCAAACCTTATGCTCGATGGCAATTAATGTGCACTTGTAGTGTGGTGTTTACCATGACATATTACATTTCCCTATTTCCAAAGAAATACATGTCTTTATTGCATGCACTGATGTAAACATCCATGCTACTTCCCATCTCTGAGCTCTCCTCCAAAATGCATCAGTGGCATTTTGCCTTAGGAAGTACCTGCAATTCTAGGGATATAAAAGGGGTCAGGTGAAGGACTGCAGGATGGAAAGCAGGAGGCTAATCTCTTGGGATCTCCTCTGGGTTTAAGATTTAAAAAAAAGTAATGGGGACCTTGAGGTTCTGCATAGTTTATATTCCCCAGGTCACTAGACTTGAAAAAGAGGCAGCAGTTGAGTGTAGAAACCCTTTCCAAAAACAAATATTATATTTGAACTGTCCTTAGAGTTCAGTTGGAGCTTGCATGAGAGTAAAAAAACTTCAATCCCTGCCACATAGTCGCACTTAATAAATGTTTTCTCTATTGGCTTGAACTGAAGAAAGCTCTCTGACAGTATGTAAGTTTAATCCTTCATCCAGAACTGGTCTGATAATAGCTAGCTTATGCAAACTCCCAAAGTCCCTCTAACCCTGCCCCATGAAATTCTTGGGGCTAAGTCCCTAAATGGGCCCTGTTGCACATGGTGGGATTAGGACGTTACCAACCATTGCTCCCATGGCCCTGATTACTTTTTCCAACTGACCAGGGGCTGGGGAATGATGAAAATGAAATTCAAATGCTTAGAGAATATATTTGAAAATGCCTGAAATCTCAGGCATCATGAGGAAGGCAGACATTATGGGGAAATGTGCTAAGAAAACCTAATGAGAAAATTTTGCATTGTACACAGGTGGGAAGAGGTATTAGGAGTCTGGAGGTGACTAGAAAAGATGTGAGACAAGAAAAAATAAAAACTGAAAGTTGAGCAAGTACGTAGATTGCCTTTGTTTGACTTCTGATATGTCGATTTCATACCCATATCTCACTACAAAAAAAGCATTTTGGATGCTGTATTTTCTGGAGTGTTGATTAAGGTTGCTTAAACAAAACCAAAAGTGACAGTAGCTTCAACAAAGCAGAAGTTTATTTCTCTCTCATGTGGAAGTCCAAGCTGTGCGATGGTTTGGGGAAATGGTGGGGCCATGACTCTGCTACTCGGGTTGTATAGCCACCAAAGTTCTCTCTATTGTACTACTTCCCCACCCCTTGGTGTGTGGCCTTCATCAACTGGTCAAAGCTGGCTCTCACAACTACCTCTACTCCCAGAGGAAGTAGAGGGCAAGAAGTGTCTTTTTTTTTTTTTTTTGAGACAGAGTCTCACTTTATTGCCCAGGCTAGAGTGAGTGCCGTGGCGTCAGCCTAGCTCACAGCAACCTCAAACTCCTGGACTCAAGCAATCCTGCTGCCTCAGCCTCCCGAGTAGCTGGGACTACAGGCATGCGCCACCATGCCCGGCTTATTTTTTCTATATATATTAGTTGGCCAATTAATTTCTTTCTATTTATAGTAGAGACGGGGTTTCGCTCTTGCTCAGGCTGGTTTTGAACTTCTGACCTCGAGCAATCCACCCGCCTCGGCATCCCAGAGTGCTAAGGAAGTGTCTTTTTAAGGGCATGATTTAGGAATTACAAAGACGACTTCCACTCCAATCCTAAGGACTGGAACTTAGTCACATGTCCACACTTAGCTACAAGGGGAGCTGGGAAATGTAGTCTCTAACTGGGCAGCCACAAACTCAAAATGTGAGTGGTGAGCAGCAACCCAAAGTACCTTGGTCATAGAAGGAGGAAAATGATGGCATGCGAACAGCAGTCGGAAACCACAGCTGGACCTCATGAGGTAGTGGAGACAGGAAGCCCCATCCCTGGAACTCCATTGGTATCCCATTTGTACCACTCTATGTGCCCCTGCTTTATTCTGACCTCTCACGGAGAGCAGTTTTCTCTGCTGGGTGGACAAGCAGAGCTATCACAGAGCAGAACTCAGTTTGCATGTTTTCATCCAAGCTATGGACAGAGCATAGCTAGCATCTCTGAGTCCCATGGCCACCATCATAGAGAATCTGACCTAAGCAGCTTGGGTCCTGAGTCCATTCTGGGTGCAGTCTGCTGTAGCAGGGAGATAGAACAGGTGGTGACAACTCTGTTAGTAAGAAGGGCAAGTCTCAGAGAAGGGGGACCATGAGCCAGTCTTGTTAGAGATAATGCAATGTAATTAAGCCCAGGTGTAGGACTTGGAAAGAAGTAGAAATGGATGGGAGTGTAGATGCTACTAGAATTGAAGCATACAACAATTTTCCACCAGTGTTTCCAGCAGTAATTTAACTGATGGTTCTGCATCTCCAAGGGCCCACCCTCTGCAGAGCTGTGAAAAAGGTCAAGTTTGTCATCTGTGCTGTGCCCGCTTCAGTTTTAGTATCCTCCCTCTACTCAGTTAGCACCCTTTCACCCTCCTGTGCAGAAACCCAATCCCTCGTCCCCATCACTGGGCAGCCTTCCCCCAGCTCTCATGAAACAATGTTCCACTCCCTCAGCATACTGCTCTCTTTCTGCAAATCTAACAAACAAGGTCTTTACTAAGTTAGCAACTGTGGTGACTTATTTTTATACACTCTTCTCATTCCAGAAAGGATTAAGGGCAGCTTAAGAGGATACCTAAAATAAAGTTAAGTAAAAGTAGGAAAGAAAAACAATGGAAGGAACATAAAATGATGCCAGGGATAAGGTTAATTTAAAAAAATTATTTTTTTTTACCCATTAAGGCCTATGAGTTTTCTGTCAGTAGGTTATTAATTTAGCTCAATGTTTTAATAAAAAGCACTAAAAAATATAATCAGGTGCCCATTTCATAGTGTTTGAAAGGTAAACACAGACCAATTGCTCAGAAGTAATTCTTAGAATTAAGACTAAAATGGAATTGCTCCTGTCTCTAGAAATATGACACAATTCAATATCATAAAGAAGTCCTTGTAAAGATAAATTTATTCAGGCTTTAGTACAGCAGAAAATATTATACACATAGCTAAAGGGGCCAGCCTGCTGGGCATTTTCCAGGGGTGATGGTTTATAAGAAGCATGAAAACATTGTCTTTGCTAAGTTGGAAATCCAGAGCCCGTTGACTCAGACTTTTATATGTGACTTAATACATAGCTGGTTAAACATAAGCTGATTTTACTAAATGAGAATCTGCTGAAGAAAATTGTCCCCTTTGGTCAAAATGGGGGGAGGAACCCCACACCTCATCTCTCAATTTAATCTTTTGTGATACATACGTGCAAGACTTATGGTACAGTGTAGCTGTACCACCAGCTCCAAGACAAGTCATCTCTTAGGCACTTGAAGCTGAAATTCTGAATCTGAATATTTCATGGGGTTGAAGCATTTACTGGGAAGGAGAGATTTATTTTATTCACATTTTATATAATTTAACGTACCTCCCAAGGAGGTGTCTAGTTTCAATAATTCATGTTATAAATGTATGTTATAAATTTCTTATTTTAAACATAAAGTCAGTAGTATTTTATTTCCAACATTAGAAACTATTTTTTCCTGTATCCACTAAGTAATTATGGAAAAAACACTTTTAAAACATTGGTCTGATGGGGGCACTCCATTGTCTTACATAGGTCTCACACCCAAGGTCTAGACTCATCTCAGTCTAGACCTGATTCTACCAACTTGATTCAATGAAAGAAGCTCTATTGTAATATTGATGACACAATGTTGCTGCTTCTTCCAGAAGAATCTAGAGCAGCACAAAGATAAGCGATTCCTATGTGTGGTTAAGTTCCCCTATATCTACTTATTTACTAGTGCAGAAATTCAGGTAGAATGTAACTTGGCCATGATCCAATATTACCAACCAAATGGCAATCTGCTTTGGAAAATTATCAGCAACTTGGTTGGAGCCAAAACAGAAACAGAGACCAAACGGATAAAAGAGAAATGCAAAGAGAGCCTGAAATATTAAGAGACTGTTTCTAATTACTCTGCATTTGGCTGTATAGCTGGGGTCGGCATGTAATACTTCAGTCTACAAAGAGGAATCATTTGACCTTCATCAGCCCTTTATTTTTTACAAACTTCACAAACACAATGTAAGAAAGAGTGTTTATCATCTTGGAAAGAGTTCTGACTTCTTTGAAGAAAGATCAGATTGTTATGTTTAAAAATTCAAGGTGATGCCATAAAAGTAATGGCTCCACAGAGAACCTGGAAGTCCAGAAATTGAGCTTCATGGCCTCACTAATAAAATTCTGCTGATAGAAAAGTATTTCTGGAACAAGAATAACTTCCCAAACTTTTCAAGAAAATTTAGGCAACTTGTTCTAGCTTGCACATAAGACAGTACAAATAATATATTTTTTAAAACTATCAGATCAAAATGCCTGAATCTTCATCCCTGGAAGAATTTTAGGGGCCCTAAAATCTTTTTAAAAGTGCTATCACCCTCCTGAGAATTGCTACCTGCAATAACATGCCCTGTGTTTTCACGTACCAAATGCTGAGAAGAAAAACAAAAACATATGTGGCTAGGGTTTCTTTTTTAAAGAAAAGAAAACCATATTTAAGGTTTCCTGTCCAGATGCATCAGTGAGACACATCTTGCTTGTCTGCCTCTATCATATCCGGTTATTGTGCACAATTTTATGTCAACTGACAGATTCCTGCCACAGGGGAGGAAAGAAAAGCTCCCGAATTGTGAGTGAATTTATGCCATAAAGTATATAAATGTAGGTTTAGGATGGTGGTTTTTTACTCATTTAAGTCTTGTGAGTTAATTTAATTTGATTTAAAATCCGTCACAGTTTTTGTCTGAATAACAGGAAGAAATAAATATGGCCCTTTGGCCCAAACTGGAGTGCTGTTTCTGACTCTGTCTCAGGGTCATTTAAGCAAATTTTAAAAAGTGTCTATGCTCTCTTCTTTCCTTTTAAAATATTCTGAGTAGACTAATAACTAAGACTGTCCCTACATGATGCTTAGCTTCTAGGCTATAAAAGTTAATGATGGGAGACAACACAGTTCAGTATTTTAATCCTAGGCTTTGGAGTCAGGCCTGAGTCGACCCCTGCTTATTGCTATGTGACCCTGGGCAAGCTACTGAATTTCACTAAACTTCACATCCTTAACTGTAACATGGGCTAATAATAGTACCTATCTCATAAGAGGGTTTTAAAAAATAAATGAGACAAAGTATATAAAGGGCTTACATTAACAACAGAGTAAGTATGTTAGTTTAAAACTAAGCTACCAATAGGAGCCTTTTCTCCCAGTAATGGAGGACTAGATAAGTTGTGCCAATCCTCCTAGTGATAATAACTGGGAGAATTGGACAAAATATACTTCAAAAGTTGCTCCAATACATCAGAAAGTGAATAAGATGGTAAAGAATTATGAGAATGATACTACTAGAAGGTGCAAATTCAGAGTGCTGAGCCTTACTTTGGGGGCCTTTTTTCTCCTCGTAGTATCTTCCAATTCTGGAAGAAGTAGCTGAGTACCTTAGAAACTGAGTAGAGCTTTTGTAGTACCTGAGTAGAGCCCCTCATGGGGCTCAGAACAAAAATTGGAGTCCAAGAGTTTCCAAAGAGAAAGGTTTGGGATTAGAAAGTGAGAGTAAGGGTCAACTTGAAATACGCCCTTGCATTGCCGGAAGCCCTGTTTCAAGTCATCTCAGTTGTGAGTTTATAGTATGGTGAACTGGCATGGCTAAGAACCCTAACTACCTGCAACAAGGCAAATACTCTCTGGGAGAATAGAATGCCATTCTAGGATTCACATTACTCCTATGGTTTTTCATAAGCAATGTCTGGTGCTCAATCAAAAACAGACCTTTCTTCCTTCTTATAATAGATAATTTACTTCATAATCCATTAGATGGGGCCTAGCAAGGCAGTTGCTTTTGAGGGTGGTGGGGCACTAGTAGAGACTGAGCAGGGTCAGAAGAGTATCCATGGAGTAGGGGAGGATGAAGGGGATGGGAGATTTTGTTACATACAGAAAGAATTTATCCAATAAGTAAATGTATTGAGGATGATTGGAGCCAGGTTCCTTCTATCAGAGAAGGGAGCTACACATATGGAAAGAAAGAAAACTAGAATAAATCCTGTAGTGCTAGATTAGAATGTGGGGTTTCAGTAAGAACCTGTGTTTTTCAATATATATAGATTGGTATAGCAATAAATATAGTTGTAAATCTGAGTACACATACACACACACATTCCCTAGCTTTGTCTAATGACAAGGCCTAAGAACAAATCAACCTAATAGCATCCAGGTCTTGTTTTCAAAATTCCATTCTTCACTAACAAGAATTCTTTGGGAAAATGATCAATTCTATATTTATTCAAAGAAAGTACAAGCTGAGCCTGGGATATATTTTTGTAAGGTAAAGAAGTCCTCAAATAATGATGGGACATGTTAAAAAACCAAAGGAAGTATATTAGTTTTCTATTGCTGCATAACAAATTACCTTAAAATTAGGTGCTTGAAACCATATATGCATATTATCTTATAGTTTCTGTGGGACAGGAATCCAGGGATAACTCACCTTGGTCCTCTGCTCAGGGCCTTGCAATGCTGCAATCAAGGTATTGTCTAGGGCTAGGCTATGTTCTCATCTGGAACCTTGACTGGGAAAAGATCTACTGCCAACCTCCCACAGGTGGTTGAAAGAATTAATTTCTTTGCAGCTATTGGATTGAGGCTTTAGTTTCTTGCTGGTGGCTACCTTCAGTTCCTAGAGGCCATCCCTGGTTCCCTACTATGTGGAACACTTAACTCTTGGTAGCCTGCTTCTTTAAGGCCAGACAGAACATGACAACAGTCTGCTTGGAGGCCAGAATAAACTTGTCCCCAAAACCTGACAGTGACATTGCAAAAAATAAAAATTACAGTCCAATCTCACTCTTTACCTTGAGGAAAAAATTCTAAACAAAATACTGACAAATAAAACCAGTCTATAAAAAAAATAATATGACATGACCCAATTAGATTTATAAAATTACAGATTGTTTAACATTCAAAAATCTATGTAATTCACTATGTTAATGTAACAAAAATAAAAAAATATGGTTATCTTATAAAGTATACAAAAACTTTTGATCAAATTTAATATCCATTCATGATAAATATTCTTAGAAGCTAGAAATAGAAACTTTCTTAATTTGATAAAAGGATATCTACCCAAAAACCTATTGTACGCATCACACTTAACGGTGAAATGGTTATGGTGTTTCCTCTAAGATTGAGGAGTCAAGTGTACTCTCCACTACTACTACGAGACATTGAATGTGAAATGTTATATAAATGAAACATTCACTATCAAATGAGAACATTTTCAAGTAATTACCTATCTCTTCCAATCATCTTTCTTCCCTCCCCAAAATGAACTCGAGATGACACCAGTGTCCTCATACTATAATGTCCCATGAAGTTTTTAGGAACTTGATTTTCTCCAAACCTGCTATTTCTGTTGTAATCAGTCAGATCTCCCAGGTGACACCAATGGTTCGGTTTGACAACCATACATTGACCATCTACTGTATTTTAGGAATCTTGCTTCAACCACTCTGAGAAGGGCTGTGTCCCATTCATCAGCACAAATATTAGACTTTCTTCCATAGGAATTTCCTGGTGACTACATTGCCAAAGCTTATTTTGGGATTTTGCCTCACTTTATGGTGAACTTTAGAGTGACTGTTTTCACTTAAGAAATCAAATAAATTGGAACAGTGCTGCATTCTACATGTATGCATTTTGACTTTCATCTCTCAAAAAAGGGGTTGGAGGAGTAAGGTCATTGGGAAACATAAGAAACAGAAGGGAAAGAGCATGACTTTTGTATAGTTTAGTCAGGAAAGTACAATTGAAACCCAAGTAATGAATGCATCAGGTTATGCAAGCGCATCTGTCACTGCACCATAATGTATGTATAATAAGGCATAAAAGAAGTAGCTGAATAATTGAATGGGATTAGAGCTAATTGAACTGGATGCCTCTTCACATAAATAATATCCTATGGCATAAACATACTTTGGGAAGTGTCTAGATTCTGTAAGTAACGAATGTGAATAGGAAACAGGCAAACAGATATGTTTGATTCCTTCAAGAAAATATTTTAGCATAATTAAAAGTGCATAACTTTGCAAGCACTGAATAATGCATGCCAGTACCTAGACCATTTGAATCATTTGATATAGGCTATGAATTTCTACAAGTGATTATGAAACAACTTTTCCTATATCCAGATATCATACAGCAATTATAGGTGGTCAGATTAAAGTTTTCTAATGTAAACCCACACGAAGCTAACAGTCCCCAAGAACACATACTAAATAGTAAAATGCCACCACAGACTGCTACAAGCTTGATGGCAGAAATGGCTTTTCCATTTCATTTCCTGATGTAACAATCCTGAGTTACATAACATGTTTAAAATGAATGAATTTGTCTCCTTGATGAGTTTCCCAGTCTTCAGTTTTAAAGAGGAAATGGAAAAGACTGTGGTTCCCGCATAAAAAAAAAGGTTGTGTGTGTAAGCTTCTCACATGCTTCATCTTTATTCAATCCAAAATAAACTTTGACCCTCTGATACTGTAGGTGGTTCCTCGGGGAAGGATGGCTGGACCAAACCAGAACATAACTGTGGCATGTAAATGAATGCTCTTGGTCAGGCCCTTTCAAACCACAGAACCCCACCCCTTCTGCGCAGTGCAGGTCAGAAATCCCTATCTGAAGACACAAAATTCTTCCAATTTGTTTTGATCTCCTAATTAGAAAAAACTATGCAAAATGACTTAACCAGACCCTATTCCTAAGCAATTAGTAATTGCTTTTTAAAGCCTTGCAACATTCTGACATTTGAGTTATATAATCCAAAAATAAATTCAGAGTATAATTAATTTGGATCTTTTTTCATTTCACTTTGTTTCACTTTATCTTCCTTTAGGATATGTGCATGGGGCTTATTAAGCTACAGATTCCATGGAAGTCTATGAGTTATGTTCAATGCCAGTCACTGGTACTATTGTTTAGAGTTCTGTGTTTCAAGCAGTGTGTCACTCCCAGAACATGTCCTGGGAGATCTTTACCACACCTAGATTAACCTCCTGGCCTAGCTCTTGTCTCATCAAATCACAGTTCTCAGCTTCGCAGCCCCTACCTCAGCATCCACATCTGTAGAAAGGTATCGATTTTCTTTTGCAAAGAAACCATCTAAACATGTCATTGTGCTGAGAAACCTATGAGAGATGACAGTGTCTTTAAAAGGAAATTAGCCTGATGGAACAAAGCTGTTGCTAATTTTCTCTTTCTTTCTTCACCTTTGCCTGCCTCTTCTTTCCTGCATTCCTCAAAAGCAATACCTTCTGAGAAAATAAATACCTTTTCAAAGCAAAACAATAGGTTCTGGTTGAGACATCCCAAACTTGATTTCTAGTGTTTTCAGGAAGGCTCAGGGGACCTACCAAACTAGCCAGAGTTACTTAAGATTTGGTTTTGTTTATTTTAGTATAATGATGATTGCAATGATGATAGTAATAATTATAGTTAATATTTGTTGGGTATTTGCTTTATATGAAATAGGTACTAATATTATTCCCATTTGACAGGTAAAGAAATGGAAGTTTAGTAGATTTAGCATCTTGCCCAAAGTGGATTCTTAACTTCCAAATTATATCATCTCACAATTTCTTTCTCTTATTTCCTTTTAATTTTATTTCTTGCCTTGTTCTAAAAAGAGGATTTGAAGTAGAGATGTCATTTTCTATGTATAAGTAGCAAGTTGACTAAAGTAGTATTTTCTCCTATCTTTCCCTCATAAAGACATATGAGAATATTATGAGTGGTTTTAGATGACCACAATCAGATTATCGGCAAGAAAAACAGGGGAGGAATTATGGCAAGAAAAACGGGGGAGGAATTTTCAGGACCTTAGCTCTAGTTCCAACTCTGTCACTTCTCTCTTTGCTACCTGACCTTGGTTGCCTGAGCCATGTGTTTTATCTGAGACTGAATTTTGTTATCAGTAGAATGGATGATAGCACCTGTCTTGACCATACCACAGGGCTTAGTGGTGACAGGAATATTTTACAAACTCTGAGGTACAGCACAGGTGTCAGATGGAATTATCACTACATGTAGAGTCCCCTACATACTGGAACATCCCAGGAGGTCCCGCTTCTGCCTTGGAAGGACTAAGAGTTCATTGTGGAGGACTGAATGTGAGGCATATGCTAAGTTACATATGCTCAGGATTCAGCCTATCAAACACTGTGAGCACAGCATGGGGACTCTGATTTCCCCTCGTTGAACAGGCATGCTCTCAACTTGATGTCTCATGGGTAGGGAGGCCCTGGAGACAAGGATGATGCCCACAGCACCTAGCATGGTGTTTGGCATATAGTAGGTGTTCAGTAGTAATTAGTTAAATCAAACACACCAGAAAAATGAAACATGATCATGGATCCAGAGGGAGAAATTTAACTTTCTTTCCAAACTCACAAGTGGGGAGCCTGTTAATTTACTCCCAGAGAAATGTTAAACTTGGCAGATTAGCAGAGTTTTGAAGATTTGGGATTTTATCCCTGACCACTCTGTTGCCTCTCTCTCTAATTTAGGCCAGAACAAGTCTGATATTTTAGCCTAAGCAAATATCAAAAATAGAAAAAGCAACTGTGACAACACAGTTCCTAATGAATGTAACAGCAAGGCAGAAAAGAGAGCAGAGCAGCATTAGGCTGTGGAAGAAAAAGACAAAGCGATTGTGAGAAATCCTAGGAAACTGTCAAGCCCACAGCTTTAATGAGAGCCAGAATTCCCCTTGTGAACATAATGACAAGTGACACCCGAGCTGCCTTTTTATAGCTTTCAATACAAAAGGCATTTGTGCCTCTGAGCACAAGGGCTGAAAGCCTACTCCAAGCAGCACAAGAGGAGGTTAGACAGTCACGGGAGGCCAATGTGGAGGCAGAGTCCAGGCACAAGAGGGCTCTGTGATATAGTTTAATACAGGATGATTCAGGGTGGGATGGCTCGGTCCAGTTTCCTGAAAAGGTTTATCTCCACTCAACAAAGACACTTTGGGGTTTGAAAACGTCACCTAACTCCATAAGAACCCTCTGAGTGGACCAGGAAGTGTTTCAGACAAGGTCACCCTGGAACGGTCCTTTGGATCTCCCAGGACAAGATATGTCATTATCCAGCTTGTGTTTCCTTCCAAATTGAGCTTGGGTTCACCAGTGGGATGGGCTGAGGTAAGGGCAGGGAAGGGAGGAGAAGTAGAAAGATAATCAATGTCTGGTAATGATCACGTGTTTGACATTTGGTTATACTCTAGAAAATCCTACCCAGGATAGAGTTTAACAGACTCAAAATGTCATTATGTTCTCTCTGCCAAGCACGTACTCCATATTCAACATCTCTGAGAAATACTAAAATGGAAACATAAAGCAGAGCAACAGAAAGAAGATATATACCTATTCTCTCCCTGGAACATAATTCTGCAGCATTTTTAGCATAGTGATAGCTCTCTATTTGGTGCAACTAACATGCACACACGCTACCTATATGAATGGAATCTATATTCATATTTATAGCCATAGCTATCCCTAAGCTTAAAATCATTTCAAAAAATTCATTTAGTCAATACACGAATGTCAATTATCAATAAAAGGATGATTTATACTTTCTTACCCAAGAAGGGACTAAAATATCTTTGCTTACTTGCTTGATGCAGGGTTGACACAAACCTTCAATTTGTAAAAAATGTGGTATCTGTGAAGCACAATTGTTGGGAAAATATGATTGAGGAATTAATGAGATGTAGCTCATAAGATCATTATTTTATTATATCACCCTATATTACTATATTAAAGACAAAAACAGGAGTTTGCAGGGTTTTGCCCTAAAATAATATGTGAACTCAATGGTTCACTTATTAGAGGCTGCTATCATGAGAGAGCTCTCAAATCTCTGATAAAGATGTTTTCCAAAAAGGCTTCCTGATATCTCAAAATCTGTAAGCTTCTCTGTGTCTTGAAAGGCAAGGCAAGGCAAATATGGCCCACAGGATGAGAGCCAGATACAATAAATGCCCTTTGCCCAGAGATGTGCCCCAATGGTTATAAACAACCTGTTTTATAGACATGGGCTTCCTGCTCTCTCCTTTCTATCTATCTTTAAGTCCACAATTACTAATCAAAAAAATATAAAGTCATTATACCTCTTTTGTTATACCTTTGTTAATTAACAACTACCTCTAAAAACTTAAAAGTTAATCCCTCAAAGACTTTATACCTATTTGTTCACCTAAATAAATTAAAAACCCTTTAAAAAGACTTTTAACCTCAATCTACTACCTGTCTCCCCTAACATCTCCCCTAACATTCCGATATGCAAATATGTTACCCTAACAACTGATAATTGATGTCTATGATTATAAAAACCTATATAAATCTAACCATATTACTAAACGCTCATAAAAATATATCCAATTTCCTAAATAACCCCACTAGTATATCTAATCTTTTTATATAAAACTATAAACTATACCTTAGTCTCTCTATATTATTTTATTCTATTTCCTATCAATTTCCTCTATGATGACCCCTATCTTAAAAACTTGACTTCTTTGCAAAAAAGAAAAACAGCTAATCTCCTCACAGGCCTGCCTCAAACACTACCTCCCCACACACAATAAAGTGAGGTGCAATAGAATGAGTTGTGTCTGTAATGAAAGTTTTAACTTTTAAAGCTGCCTTAAAACAGCTGATATAATTTAAGTGGATATATTCAAATTAAGTTCTACTGTTATGTAAATAGCCTCCTCTGGTATTTCTAACAATTTCATACACAGCTGGCTCTTGTCCTTAAGGAAACCCTGGTTAAGAGCAGTGCTGTAAATTGGATATTTGTTTCTCATCTCCTCAAACTTCAAACATTCACCAACGCCAAGGCAGCTCTGGGGACAGATGATCTTCCTAAGACCTCAGTGGTCTTTTTTTCCAGACACTCAGAAAAAAAAAAAGTCTGGCGGTTTCTTTCTCTTCCATCTCTCTTTCTAATAATCTCAGAGCCATAGTCAACTGGCTGGTATGTGAAGTGTGAATGGCTTTTATCAGGGGGAGACATGACCTTGGCAAACAAACTGGAAAGGCAGATTTAAAAAAAGGCAGACACCTTCTTATTTCCACCGTTGGGCTCACTCAGAAAATAGCGGCTTTTCATCTTGCAGCCTGCGTTCTTGAAAGTGGAAGCAAATGGTAAGCCCTGGTGAATGGTCAATTACTCTGCATAAATATGGACAGAGGCTTTCTTTCAGTCAAGGAAAGCTTTGCACTATCACCATTGGGTGGTAAATGCTTCTTTTGCATATGATTAAATGGAGAGGGATCAATGGTGGGGAGAAGAGAAGCTGGAACCCTGCAGAGAGAATGAGATATGTTTCATGCAACCATTTCTGTCCACTCCGGTAGAATATCATTAACATAGAACCAGGTTCAGTCACTGAAGAAAGAGTTTTCTTCTTCTTATCTGTGGTGTGGTTAATGTGGTCATTCACATGATGGTTGTTATGAGTTGCAATGTGTCTCCTCCCAAAAAGATGTGTTGAAGTTCTAACTCCCAGTATTTCAGAATGTGACCTTATTGGGAAATAGGGTCGCTGTGGATGTAATTAGTTAAAATGAGGTCATACTGGAGTAGGGTGGGCCCTTAGTCTAGTGTGACTAGTGTCCTTATAAGAAGATGACTATGTGAAGACAGATACCTGCAGGGAAAATGCCACATGATGAAAAGGCAGAGATTGGAATTATGTGGCTGCAAACCAAGGACCGCAAAAAATGCTGGCAAACTACTAGAAGCTAGGTAGAAGCAAGAAAAGATTTCCCTACTGGTTTCAGAAGGAACATGACCCTTCCAACAATTTAATTTCAGGATCTTAGACTCTAGGACTGTAAGACTTTAAATTTCTTTTGTTTTAAGTCACCCAAGTTTATGGTACTTTATTACGGTAACCCTAGAAAAGTAATACAAGTGTTTTTAGGTTCAGTCTGATTCAGCCCATGAGTATTGTGGTATCTCCAAGCTATAGCTCTCATTTTAAAGACATATGGCCAATATATATCACAACTATGGTAGAAGCCCTGAAGTGTCAGCATTCCCAAAGGAGGAGGGCTATACAGAGCTGGGTCATCCCCAGAATTCAACTACAACTTCCCTTCCTCCTTTCCTCCACTTCTCCTCCCTCCACGGACCCCAGGAAAACACTGTTCCCCATGTGTTAGTCCCACTATTAATTTTACTAAATCCTTACATATCACAGTTGAAATATTAAAACTATCTAGGCGTCCTGCCAGATGTCTTTACTTCTGTTCATAGTATTTAGCCTTTGAGCTGTAAGTAACAAGCTCTACAAAGGGCGAGGCAGCCCCACCCTGGCTGTTTAGATTGTATTGCACGTATGTGTTTGCAATTATCCTAGACTTTACTCAAAATTTCAAGGAGAGATTTATACTATAGAAATGTAAGCAATCTTAACTGGAATACTAGGTGCCACCAAGGCATTTCACTGGCCTGCCCTGTGTCAGTCACTCTGAGGTTCTGAAGTAACCTGAGAAACCCTCCAGTTGTCAAGTAGCAAGAACCTAAGAAGGGATATAGACCATATGGGGCTAATACAAGCCTCAGACACCTGGAGAAAAATATGCAGTCCCTCTTTTCCTCAGGTCAATGTCAATTCAAGTTGGAGGACCCATATTAAGAGAGCAGAATGCTAACCTAGCTTTCCTTAATGTCTTTAAACTCCGAGATCCTGACGGCAAACTTTGTTTTGTTTTTATCATTTCAACTGGCTTTGATTTGAGTTCACAGTTTAGCAAATTCAAATGCTGGGCTAGCTGGTTCCTCCAATCTGCAATTTTTCTGACTCTAAAACTGCCAGCTATGTTCACTGGAGCTTTCTGACTCCTTTGCTAAAGTCGTGTTCTTGCAAGGTCTCTCTGAGATGGCTGACCCCAGGTGTGAAGTGTTTAACACTGACACACACATTTTACGGCACCATCAAAATTTATCCTTCACACGCTATTGACCTCAGTTTCCATTTACAGCCCGTTCAATTAGGTAAAAATCTCAAAGCTTAGACTCATATGGAAAGATGGAGAACTAAGTTGTTTTTTATTTGGAAAGTTTCTTATTAATAAGCCACGGTCATCTTTTCATTTATCCAAGCTATCACTGTCTGCATTCTTTATGACCCTCATTTGTCCTTAATGTGGGTATTTCTTTGTGACGGGTTTTATATTAATATTATTAATATTTATATTGTAGATTATTTAATTCAACTAATTGTTCTAGAAGATATGGATACAGCAGTGAATAAGACAGAGAAGTCCCTGGGTTTGTAGGACTTACAGACCAAGGCAAATTGTTGCAAATTGTTTAATCTAAATGCAGTGGTAAACTACTAATAGTAGTTCTCAATCTTGGCTACACTTTAGAATCACCTGGGGAGAGTTTAAAAAATCCCAATGCCAGAACTTCTGGTACTAGACATGATGGAATAGTTTGAATTTGAGTAATTCTTCCATTGAAAATGACTTTAAAAGCTAAATGAAGTACACAAAACAACTGCTTAAAGGCATTGGAGAGCAACCAACTCTGACAGGACTTGAGGGTCTATGATTCCTGAGAGAAGTTAATCATAGCTTCACATTCATCCTGGCTTTTTTCCTTGAAAAGTAAAATCCCAGAGGTGGGATTGCAGAAAAGCAAACCCAAAAGTTTTATGCAATTCCTCCTCAAATTATTGAATGACTCCTAAGTTGTGCATGTATAGGGAAAGGCTCCAAGAAACTAAGAAGAAAGCAGCAGATCAAGAGTAAATTCCTGAGCAGAGACTTCAGCAGCCATGTCGTGCTGGGGAGACGGAGGTTGGAGTTTAGTCCCCACCAAGGAGCTGCCTAAGTGGAGAATCTCTACACAAAAGAGTTTTAAACAGAGGGTGTGGTATTCTTTAGATTTATGTTTTTAAAGATCACTGGTTTCCATAGAAAAATGAATTTAAGAGGACACTGTAGCAGCAGGGAGAGCAGGTAGAGTGATTTATCAGTCTATTGATGTGGGCCAGACAGGAGATGATGGTGGCTTGGTTGTGATGGAGGGTATATCACAGAGCATATCTCATGGTACAAAGTAAGATCGAAGGTAAACAAAGGCCAGATAATATAGGACTTGCTGACAGATCAATGGGAAGCAACGCTGAAAGAAGGGGATTTATTGTTTAACCAAAGGATTCTCATACAGGAGCAATTTTGCCTCCCAGGAGACCTATGGCAAAATCTGGGGACATGCTGGTAAACATCCTACAATGCATTGGACAGCCCTGACAACAAAGAATTATCTGGTCTAAAATGTCAATAGTGCTACTGTTGAGAAACCCTGGTTTAACCTATTAAAAAGGTATGTCTTATCTTAACAAAGTAGCTCTTCTCCCATGCATTTCTATAAAATTCTAGGGAGCGGAGATCATTTCTTTGACTTTTTTTATTTTCGCCTACAATGCCTTGTGCATTAAAGAAATTAATAGATTTTATTTTTTAAAGCAGTTTGAGGTTTATAGAAAAATTTAATATAAAGTACACAGAGTGTCCATGTACTCTCTCTCCTGCCCCCATACAGTTTTTCCTTTTATTAGCATCTTACATTTGTTATATGTTTATTACAATTGATGAACCAATATTAATACATTGTTATCAACTAAATTCCATAGTTTACATATATCTTTATATAAATGATATCTGTTAATAAGTAATCAATTATTAATTTAATCATTTGTCAAGGAACATGACAATAAAAAAAGAGGAAGAAAGGACCTACCAATGATTATTTCTTGCGTACCAGGCACTATATAGTCAATCATATGTAAATATATTTACATGCATATATAATATTTTATATGTAATCATATCAATAACTGTGAGTTGAGTATTATAATCTCAGTCTTAAAGATGAGGAAATTTAGGCTCAGACATTTTAAATTATTTGCACAAAATCATACAGCTAATAAATGGAGAATTTTAAACACAACATCAGGGCCCATATTAATGTTGTTACACCAGATATCCCTCTTTTTCTTTTTTTCTCACATTAGAAATGGTATTGCCTAATCTTTCCTGTTTTAAAATGTCTTCACCTGCTTCTGGCACACAGTCTCAAGGAATGAGCAGTCCTACCAGTGCTTTTCTAGCCTCTTCTCTCAACTCCACTATTGGAGGTCCATGTGGTTCCCGTCTGCACCAAGAGGCTGCCCCACCCCTGATACTTCTGAGCCAGGCTACCACACCCACACAAACCCATAAAATCAAGCTGCAAATGTTAGCAGATGTTCCAGTCTCTCGGCTCCCACTCTCACCTCCCTTTTGATCCTCATCTAACTGTGCTCGCTCTCAGCAATCTGGTTCCAAACTCTTGGCTCTCTCCCCACACCCCAGATTTGGACTCTTACTGACATTTCTTTAGTAACTTTCTCCTCTGGGTTTCCCTGTGTGTTTTCTGGCTTGGTTTGAATCTTCCACCTGGTTGTTTCTCCTTGTCTCAGACGTGTTGGAGAAAGACATTTTGATTTCCTCTCAGCCCTAGGTCTGGTCTGGACTCTCAACCCAGGGTGAGCTTTGACTTTAAAATCTTATGTATTTTAAGACTGGATGGGGTCAACTTATGAAGAGAAATGTGGGAGGGGACTGGAAGGCCTGTTCCAAACCAGAAATAGTTCATTAATATCCTCTCTGCCCTCAGCTTTAGGAGTCTCAGGAGGACGAACTGTCATGAACCACATCCTGGAATTTAGAAATGGCCCACACCAGAATACTAATGCTTGAACATATGAACATGGGGGGCACTCCTGTATTCCCACCCACCTCCTTCCCTTCTTCACTTATATACATATTTATGTTCTCACTCTAAGTTGCAAATTCCTAGGGGAACAAGAATCATTTTCATTGCTAACGATGGTTTCCTTTCCTTAAAATTGGAAGATCTATATAAATCTTTTGAACTTCTATAAAGCACATTGTTCTCCTTTGCTTCTTTTAAATGATATCAAAAACCCTAGTTCTTTGCCTCTCTCTATAGCATCATTTTACTGTGAATGAATCACCACCACTGTCAAAAGTGCTATTGAATGCACTATAGGAACCTGAGAATGGGGTCCCAGGGATGTTTGCCTTGTTAGTCTTCCTTTTCTAAGCTTTTCCCTTGTCCTTTTTAGTAACATTGGGAGAAATGAAATTTGTCTAACAGAAAATTTCTTCTCATCAATTATTGATATTGCTTTTTGTGTTCTCTCAACTGAGCAGTAGTCCTTTGGCTTTTCCTTCTTTCCTTCCCTTCCTCTCCTTCTATTTTTATCCCTGTCTTTTCCTTAACTTTCCTTCCGTTTCCTCCTTTCCTGGTAGTGCTGGCTGGTGTCCACTTAAGGAAAAGGGGACTAGTTTCAGAGGAATTTTAAGTGGAGAAATCACTATGTTCATGAGAGATATCTTTTCTTGAATTTTAAGTTTCCATTTATTCTAAACATTTTGCTTCTTCTCCCAAATCAGTATAGTCATTTTGTACTATTTCTTTTTCTTCTTTTCTTTACTATTATTATTATTATTTTTTAGACAGAGTCTCACTCTGATGCCCTGTCTAGAGTACAGTGGCATCATCATAGTTCACTGCAACCTGAAACTTCTGGGCTCCAGTGATCTTCCTGCCTCAGCCTCCCAAGTAGCTGGGACTACAGGTGCTCACCATCACACCCAGCTAACTTTTTTATTTTTTGTAGAGACAAGGTCCCACTAATGCTCAGACTGGTCTTGAACTCTTAACTTCAAGCAATCCTCCTGCTTCAGCCTCCCAAAGTGCTAGGATGGGGATGAGGAACCTTCATACTTACAGACTTAAGGCCATTTGTGGTCCTTATGTGAGGCCTTTTGACTGAATACAAATTTTACAGAACAAATCTTTTCATTTTTATTAATAGATTTTTGCTCATCTTTTATATTTCTATTTTATTTTTAAAATGAACATATTTAAAATACAAAAGAATAAAGTAAGTTTCAATGAAATAATCCTTCCAGATTGACCAGCACAATTAGAATATTAGTAAGCCACAAGAGTTAAATTGATAGCTGCTACATTCATGATTTAGTTCTAACTTCCCCTACCTGGCTGGTGCCACTACTGCATGAGGCTGGTTGCAAGGGTTTATTTATGGGATCAAGTACACCAGTCTATTATCAGCTTTTGACAATGGTGTACTGAGTTTCTGTTTGAAGAGGAATTTGTGAATAGTTGCACAGCTCAACAGTATTTTTTAATTCTGTCTGCTTAAAAACTCATCATGTCAAAGAAGACCAAGAGAATGCTGAATGAATAAAACAGATGTTTTAATGAGGATTGGGAATTGTAATAGTATCTTGTTTCTGCTAAAGATAAAATGATTTTCTTGCTTTCTGATACTGCAATATCAAAATTAAAGAAAGTCAATACTCATCAACATTATAACACTCATAAGGACCACAAATATTTTAAATTAGAGGGAGAGGCACAAAAGGTTGTATTACAGAAATTAAAAGATGAAAAGCAGAAGCAAAGACAATTCTTTCAAGCATCTGTAAGACCTAGAAGTAATGACACTGAAGCAACTTATAAAGTAGCTTATATATTCAGGGAAAAAGGGAAGCCATTCAGTGAGATAGAAATTGTGAAAGAATGCATTGTTGAAGTTGTGGAATGTTTTGACCCTGATAACGTTTCAAAGTACAAACAACTGCCTCTTTCAAGGAGAACCATAACTAATTGGCAGCATGAATTAGCCTTCAACTTAACAGAACAACTGTATGCAATACTTCAAAAGGAAAATATATATTATTCAATCACTTTGGAGGAATCAACCAATACTACTGACTTGGCACAGGTTTTATACTTCATTTGGGTAATAACAGAAGATTTCCTTTGCTACTCACTTTGGGAACTCTTGCAAACAGAACACAGGGATAGATATCTTCAATAATTTTCAAGATAAATGTTGTGAAGTTGGACCGAATTTGGTAAATTTAGTGAGTATATGTACAGACGGTGCACCTTCCATGACAGGAAAACATGAAGGGTTTATTGCACAGATTAAAAAATATATTAACAGATCCAGATGGTTGCATTTCTTTTCATTGTGTCTTTTTTGCAGCAGCAAAATCTCTGTGCTAAAGCTACTGTTTTAAGTGAAACTTTGCAACAAGTTTTAAGTATTGTTAACTATATTCCTGCAAAAGCAATGAGGCATCGTCAATTGTGTAACATGCTAAAGTTGAACAATGAGGTATTCAGTGTGGATTTGCTGTATTATTCTAAAGTGTGTTGCCTATCATAGGAGACAGGTGTTAGCCAAAATTTTACCTCTGTGAGAACAGATAAATTTTATGAAGAACAGAATCAGGAATGTGAATTATTGAAAGAAGATTTCTATAGGAATGCAGCATTTCTGGCTGATATCTCAAATCAAAACAAACTATTTCTTTGCAAGGTAAAACTAAGTCTATATATGATATGTGGCAAAAAATCCAAGTATTTTGAAAAAGCTATCTTTTTTCAAAATACTTCTTCAAAAGGAAATTTCTGATAAACATTTTCCTCAATTAGCAAAGGTCATTCATAAGCAGGACGATATATGTGAATCATTTGAAGAAAACACAGCTGTTATAAGCCTATTAATTGGAGAATACAATGAAAGGTTCACTGACTTTGAGAATCATGACATCACATTCAAATGAGCATTTCAGTCTCACCTATTTGATATCACCAAGGCATCTACAGAATTACAGATGGAATTGATTAAGTTCTGAGTAGATGACATTTTAAAGTCATTGTTTGATACTATTAAAGATCCAATTGAAATATGGAAAAATGCAGTGGAATACCCATGCCTTCAGCAACATGCCCAAAAAATGCTTTTCAGCTTTTCAATCACTTATTATGGCAAATCTATATTCTCCTACCTAACCCAAATCAAGATGTTCTTAAGGATACAAATGACTGATACCTTCTAGAGGATCAACTGAAACTATGGACACCATGCTGCAATCAAATATTCAAATGCTTTCCAACAAAAAGCAGACACAACAAAGTCACTAGAAGGTTAGTTAACTTTAAAATTAACAAATAGGCTAGGCGTGGTGGCTCATGCCTCTAATTCTAGCACTCTGGGAGGCCGAGGTGGGAGGATTACTTGAGCTCTGGAATTCGAGAGGAGCCTGAGCAAGAGTGAGACCCAGTCTCTACTAAAAATAGAAAAATTAGCCAGGTGTCCTAGTGTGTGCCTGTAGTCCCAGCTACTCGGGAGGCTGAGGCAGGAGGATTGTTTGAGCCCAGAAGTCTGAGGTTGCTGTGAGCTAGGCTAATGCCCCGGCACTTTACTCTGGGCAAAGGAGTGAGACTCTGTCTCTAAATAAATAAATAAATTGAACAAATAGTTTTAATTTTTTTGAAATTATTAAGTACATAGTAGATTTTTGCAAAATAATATACATTTTTAAGTATATATAATTGAAGTTTCTTGAATGTAGCCTTATTTGATTATAGCTAAATTAATGTAGGCTTCCAACATGAAAAGGTTCCCCACCCCTGTGTTAGGATTACAGGCATGAGCCACTGTGTCCTGCCTTTTGTACTATTTCTAGCAGCTCACATGCTTGAGATAGGAAATACAATAAGAGGGAGAGCAAATAGAAATTTT
The DNA here is from genome assembly GCA_008750895.1 of Mirza zaza. NCBI lineage: Eukaryota > Metazoa > Chordata > Mammalia > Primates > Cheirogaleidae > Mirza > Mirza zaza. Next base: position 25,186 of record VSMD01026295.1, read on the forward strand.
TGTTTAATAAAGTAGGATAAGAAGGTAAAATTTTATTATTTAGGCTGCTGGAAAAAAAAGAAATCCCAGCCCTAGGATAGAACAAATTCTATTGAAAAAAAATATATATATATAGTTAAGTATACCTGACATAAAAATGTATAAAACATAATATACAATTTTAAAAATGATGTATAACCATAAACAGCATTCCTTTCCTTAAATAATAGTCAGGAACAAAACCTTACATTCATTCTTGACTTTTTTCCTCTCACACCCACACCTAATAAATCTATTAGCAAATCAAGTCACCTCTACTTTAAAAAGCAGAGAAATGGATCTCTTCTATCTCCATTATCCCATCAAGATTGAAGCCACTATCATCTCTTGCCTGATTATTACAAGAGGAGATCTCTCTGCTCCTCCCTTGCCCCCTACCCTAATCTATTCTCATCACAACAGACAGAATGATCCTTTGAAAAACTAAGTCAAAACCTGCTGCCCTTCTGCCCCAAAACATGCAATGGCTCCCTATTTCACTTAGCACAAGCGTTGGCAAAGCCACAGCTAAATCCACTCTCCACTTGTTTTTGTAAAGTTTATTGGAACACAAACATATCTGTTCAGTACATATTTTTCATATTACTCTGTTGGCTATCTGCAACAGAGACCCTATGGTCAATAAATACTAATATATTTACTATCTGCCCCATTTACAGAAAAAATGTGCTGGCCCTTGACCTAGCAAATAATGTCCCATAGGACCCACTGACACTGAGCATATTATTATCTTGAGCATATTTATTATCTTGAGCATATTTATTATCTTGTTCCAATTTTAGCAGCCTTCCCATTACTCTCCAAAGACACAGGGCACACTGCCACTTAAGACCCATGCACTGGCTGTTCCCTTTGCCTGAAATGCTACTCCTCCAGATATTCATGTGGCTCACTCCCCTTCAAATCTTGGCTCCAATGTCACCATCTCTGTGAAGCATGCCCTTATCATCCCATTCAATTCTGCAAACTGTACACCCAGTTTGATCTGACTTAATCTTCTTAAAGTATTTTTTCTGTGAAATTTATCACCTAACACAATAATAATTTATTACATTCATCATTTACTTTTTTTTTTTTTTTTGCCTTTCCTTTTGGAATAGATGCTACATGAAAGCAAGAGTCTTTGTTTGCATTTTTATCTCAAGTACTTGTAGCAGTGCCCAGCACATAGTGGGCATTTAGTAAACATTGGTTGAATGAATGATACTGAAGAAACAAAACAATACCATTCATTTGAATCCCTCTATATGTCTCTGTTATCACACCTTTACCTACCCTCCTTTTGTGTAATGCACTGGATATTTTGTTAGTAATTTCTTTGCTTTTTTTCATAGTTGAACCAAATTTTACATATCCCTACAAAATATATTTTAGTTTATATAACAAGCTTTTTAACTTTATGTAAACTGAGTAATGCTTATATGTATCTTTCTGAAACTTCTTTTTGCTCAACATTATTTATGGCATTTATCCATATTGATACATATAGTTATAATACACTAAGTTTCACTGTTGGATAGGATTTCAGTATACAAGTAAACCATAATTCATCTATCTCTTCTACAGCAAGCGTATACTTAGGTTGTTTTAGTTTTTGTTATAAGCTATACTGTCAAGAGCATTCTTAGACACATCTTCTACATATGTATAAGATTATCTCCAGGGTTCACACATAGGAGTGGAATTTCTTGTTAGGATATACATATTCAACTTTATCAGGTAATGGCAGATTGTTTTCTGTAGAGTTATTTGCATTTCTACTAGCAGTGTAAAAGAGTCTATAGCTCCATATCCTTACTAACACTTGTTTTTTTTTTTCAGACATCTTATAATGGTGGTGTACTGTCAAAATTCATTGTGGTTGCATTTGCATTTCTCTGACCACCAAGAGATTAACAATCTTTTTATATGTTTATGAGCCATTTCTTATTCTTTTCTGTGAAATGTATGATCTTTAGTCTTCTCCATTCTGTCAGAAGACTTTTTTTTCACAGCTCTGCACAGAAACAATGATGAAAAGCTGATGTTAATAAATAGTCTATAAAGTAAATATCAGTATTTTCCCTCCAGGGATATATTAATGTGCTATTAATGTACACTTCAGTCAAACTGCATTTACTGAAATTCCAAATGAAAATCTAATCATTCCTCTATCCTAAAGTGAATGATGCCTGTTAATTTCTAATTTAGTATATTGTGCCAAGAAACTGAGAAATAAATCCTATGACACTTTGTTACTGGATATACTCTTCTTACCTGGGAAAAATTCCAGCTACTCATGAATGTTCTTTATTTTGTTTAGTTGTAAAGGGATTTCCTGTCTGTATATCTATGTTAGAAAACAGGTTGGGACTTATGTGGTTTATAACAAGTTAAAGAAACTTATCACAGAAAATTCAATATTAATTGAGAAATGTCTTTCATATTCTCCCAATTCCAGCCTCTTTATTCACTTAAAAACGTCCGTCAGTAAGTCCAATGACAAATATAACAAATTTGAAAGTGACTTTTCAACTTGTGACTTTAGAGCATATTAGCAATATTATTTAAAGTATTATTATTATTAAAGCAATAGTACTTAAATAGTACCACCATTTCACCCCCAAAAATCTTTACAAAATGTATAGATATCCTTTCATGACATTTGAATACATCTGGTAATCTGTCACTTTGTAAAATACATTTCTCTTGGAGTACTCTGTCTCTTACACCAAACTGGACTAGCTGCTCTCTAGCTCTACCAAATAACAGAATTCCTGGAAATTTCTCTTTCTGCCATCCTCCTGGGATACTCTTTCCTTCAGTCTGGTAATAGATTCTCTGTTTCCTGGATTCCACATATTATATAAAGAAATATTATTTAAAGAAATAATATCCAAATATTATTTAAAGAAAATTATTTTAAGTATTTAAAAGTGGAAAGATGCTTTTCCGATTTGAAAGAGTCCACTGAAAAGCCAGTGTAATAAATGAAAGTAGATCAAAACACACAACTGTGGACTTTCAAAACACTAAACATTTAAGTTTACAGGTATTAAAACAAAACAAAACATAGTTCACCTAGGAAGTATTGAAAATCAGAATAACACTTGACTTTTTAATAGCAATACTGGAAGCTGGAAGACAATGGAGTAATACTTTAAAATCTAAAGAAAAAAATATTGCTGATCTAGAATTCTATACAAGTCAAACCATCAATCAAATGTAAGGGTAGAATAAAGACATTTTCAAATATGCAATGTCTCAAAAACAAAAGTCCAAACCATTATTCCCTTTTTAGAAAACACTACTGGAGAATATACTTTTCCAAAATGAGGGAGTAAAGAAGTATAGTGAAGATATGGAATCCAGGAAACAGGATCTATTATCAGAGTGAAGGAAAGAGTATCCAAGGAGGATGGCAGAAAGAGAGGTTTCCAAGAATTCAGTTATATGGTAGAGCTAGAAAGCGACTAGTCCAGTTTGGTGTAAGAGAATGGAGTACTCCAAGAGAAATGCATTTGACAAAGTGACAGATTACCAAATGTGTTCAAATGTCATGAAAGGATATTTATACTTTTTGTAAAGATTTTTTGGATGAAATAGTGGTACTATGAATAAAACTAAGCAAATAGCAAAGCAAAGCAATCATAACTTTCAGGAAAACAAAAAGGTTTTGTAAGGAAAGAAGTACAATAGAAGGTAATCATATTCATTACCTGACTTAACTGTGAATAATAATGTAAATTTTGAATATCTAACCAAAGTTTATGACATATTATATGGGGAAGATGGAACATAAGCTCTGTGTGTGTGTGTGTGTGTGTGTGTGTGTATGACAGGAGTGTTAAATTCTTTTCTCCTATAGGGGGATATCAATAAACAATAATTGAGACTGACAAAACAATCAAGAATTGTAGTGTAAGAATGTTATTTATAAATGTAGTGGTAAATTCCCAAAGAAACAGATAAAAGTGTTGAAAGTGGTTAGCTAAGATTGGGTGTGGTGGATGGAGAAGGGTACTAACTTTTCCATTAGAAGACTAATACATTATTAGTCTTACATGTTCAACTTAGATAAAAATAAAATAAAATTATTCAATAATATAGTTAACTAAGATAAAAGAAACAATATATATAATGGCAAGATATCTCTTAACAGGGCAGTTGCTGGGGTTTGGAAACAAAAAAGTCTAGGCTTGAAGAGTAGCCATCATTGGACTGTAAGGAGTTAAATTACTTATTGGAGATAGAAATTCTACTAGGACCCAGTGTTCTGACTTTAGTTTGGTAAGTTTTTCTTATCCCTCACTGAGGATTAAATATTCATCTATAGAATTTTATTACTTCCGGATGATGCTATATAAACATTCATGAGAAATGGGAATACAGTCTCAGAATTAACATTTCTTGAATGCCTACTATATGACATCCACTTAACATATCTTAACCAGTTTTATTTTCACAAAACCTGATGAAGTAGTAGTCATCATCATTTTACAGATAAAATGTAGGCTTTGAAAGATAGATTACCTTGCTCAAGGTCATACAAGTAGTAAGTATGGATTTGGGTTTAGAACCCAGATTTGCCTACCTCCTCAGTTTGTATCTTCTCACTTCACTCATGTGACTTTTAAAAATATTCTGTATTAATCATCATCTTTGTTTCTTTAAAGAACTGTGAGAAGGTACATAAGAAAAATTTGTCACTTAATTAACTAGTGCTATATTTCACAGCCCTGGTTTTTTAAATCATGCCTACTAAGATCATTAAATTGGACAAGACTCAAGTCTCAATGGACAAAACTTCAGGGATAAGGCTAGACATGCCAGTGATGAATAATGACTTCCTATGACACAATTTACATTGTCTTTACATAGGTTCTAGAATCCAGGAATCATTTCCCACTCAAGCAATATTTCTTATTTGGTTTCTGACAGCTGGGCTCTGCCAACATGACAGCAGACTTCTCTTTGACTTTCTGGGTTTTGCTCATAAGCAGTTTAGTATCAAGATCAAAAAGGTTTTTTTCAGTGAAAAAAATCATATATGCTCTAATATAAACCCAATGAAACATGGAAAACTCAATGTCGAAAAGAATGATAGAATCATAAGGATACGAGTGATGTTAGAAATCCAACCTGAATCATTATTGAATCAAAAAAGATCTGTTTCTTTCAAGGAACATACAATTTCATCATTTCCTGATTCTTTCATCATCTTCCGCTGGAAACCAGACCAGAAAACTTATTTACACAACAAACCTTTTCTTTTTAAATTTTTTAAATTTTTTTATTTTAGCATATTATAGGGGTACAAGTGTTAAGGTTACTTATATTGCCCATGCCCCCCTCCCCCCTCGAGTAAGAGCTTCAAGCATGTCCATCCCCCAAACGTTGCACGTCTTACTCGTTGTAGTTGTATATCGTAGGCACTGAACTGAGTACCTGGGATATAAAGATGAATGAGATATGTCTCAATTTTATTGATATATGTGTGATCCAAAGGACATATCCTACAACCACCTACTTATTGAACTGCCTCAGTATGCCCACAAAAAATTTCAAAACAAAAATCAGGAATCTGGAACTATTTCTCACTTAGAAAAGACTGTGTGATTGGACCAGAACTTCTGGGGGCTGCTTATTTAAAAAATTGTATCCTTTTAGCAGACGAGAAACATTATTTTCAAAATAGTTGAATAAATGAATGAAAAGATAACTCTGGGTTGTTTTAATAGAAATATTTTTAGTTGGTTGGTCAAATGTGGCAGCGCTGACCTCCTAATCTGCATGTTGGCACTTTCTGATTGAAAAATATAATTCAGCTTGCCTGATGTTTTTGTCCTGAGACAAATTCTGCTTAACATGAGATAGCTTGTAGGATCAGAGGTAAGTGATGGGCAGGAATCCAATCTATGGGTGGGCTCTTATGCCAGACAGGATTAGAAGCTAAAGGAAAAACCAAACAATAAACAAGCAGGTTTTCCTTTCCAAAGTGGAAGAATAAAAAACATTCGAGTTTGTCATTACAGTTCTTTCAGAGGACTGGAATTCTGAATTTCAGCAGCTTTCTACATGAACACATTGAAAACACTACACTGATTTGTGCCATCAACTGTGCTATTTGACTTGAGAACATGCCTTGAAAAATTAGAAAACAATCAGTCCTATAAGACTAGTCTGTTTGTGTATTCTTTATAAAGTCCATAATTGTTTTCTCCCACTAGTGATCTCAACCTTGTGTCTCGGGCCATTTAAGAAGGCAAGGCCTGAGATCCTTTTGTTAAAAATTGGAAAATCAGCATTCTTGCATAGGCAGAAAGCAGTGGGCCAACTAACTCCCTCTCCTTATTTGCACAGTTCATTCAATAACAACAACAAAAGGGAAAAATACCACATTTTCTTCCATATGTAACCTCAAATGTGACTGTAGATTCCCAAACTGTTTATAGCAAAATGTGGAACAGTCTGCAAGCCAGTCCAAATGTACATTGCCTGGATCTTGTCAAATCATATTCTTTCCCCCAGTGGAGCAAAGGCCCTAACTTAGCCTGAAGTTTGGCTTGGGAGGGAGAGTGGACTTGTTGTTCCAGCTGTGTGTGATAAGCAGATGACAGGATAAAATATTTGCTTCATTTAAATTTTACTAACTAGCAAAGTGTAGAAAATTAAAGACCAAAGTGTACAAAATGAACTGGGCCCTGTATCTGTAATCTTGATTTAAGCAATAAAGAGAAATATTCTTCACTCTTAGAAAATCTGTGAAGTAAACTTCTAATTCTTCTTGTTTATAACCCTTGATAAGTTATAAACATATTAAATAACAAAGTATCTCAAAGTCCTTGAAGATTTCTTCTAGAAATTGGAAATACTGATGGGTTTTTTTTGTTTTTGTATTTGCCTTTAGTGGTAATATATCGGAATAGTCAGAAATGAGAATAATTCACTGATAGTGAATTATTATTTGCCAAATGTTACTATTTTTCACTAGGATTTACATTATGTAAGGTGTTTTTGCATCCATTCTATATTCATCAAGGTTCTACAGAGAAACAGAACCAACAGGATTAGAGAGAGAGAGAGATTTATTATGAGGAATTGACTCACAGTTGTGGAGTCTGAGGAGTCCCATGATTTACCATCTGCAAGATGGAGGCCCAGGGAAGCCAGTGGTATAATTCCAGTCCAGTCCAAGAGACCTGGGAGGCTGATGCCCAAAGTCAGGAGAAGACCAATATCCCAGCTCAAGCTAAAAGCAAATTCACCCTTCATCCATCTTTTTGTTCTATCTGGGCCCTCAACAGACTGGATGAGGCCCACCCACACTGGGGAAGGCGATATTCCTTACTCAGTCTACTGATTCAAATACTGATATCTTCTGGGAACATCCTTATGGACACATATAGAAAGAATGTTTTACCAGCCATCTTGGCATCCTTTAGCCCAGTCAAGTGAACACACAGATTTAGCCATCACACATTACTTCTCTTAATTTTTACAAATCTGTGAGGTGTATGATTGTCCAACAGGTTGGGGTTTGTCTGAACTCTAAGCATGGCACTTACTGGCTGAGTGACCCTGGGGCAAGATACTTAACTTGGCCAAAGCCTCAGTTTCCTCATCATAAAATGTGGGTTAATAAAATTTACCTCATAAAAAATCTCTGAGGATTAAATGAGGTAATCTTTGCTAAACTGTTTTGTGAGTTTTGAAAGAGATAATTATGTAAAGTTTTTAACACAGGCTTGTCATATGGCACATGCTCATTAAGTGATAACTCTTACTATTTTTAGACTGGGCAGGATAGATTACTACATTCAGAGGGGTTAAATGATGCTTAAATGCATATAATCAGTTATTCCAAGCACAGGGGATTTGAACTTAGGCTGTCTGCCTTCTACTGCTATATATTTCATCTATATACATGGAGCCTTTCTCCATGCAAATGGTGCTATACTAGATAAAGCAACGGATAAAAATAAATGTTAAAAACATAGTTTAGACTTCCTCTTCAGGGCAAGATGAAGTCACAGAAACCAGATTTACTCTCCTGCCTAAAGCTACCCAAAAATAAATAGGATGTATAAAACAAGAGACTAGACATCAGACAATGAAGGACAGTGGTCTCTAAGAGACGAGAAACAAATAAAGTGAGCCCTACAAATCCTGAGCTTTCTGCAAGAGTTTCCAAGGTGTGGAACAGGGAGGAGATACATAAGAGGAACCCAGTGGACACCCTGAGTTGAGGAGATGCAGTTATAGAGAGTGAGGCAGTGAGTTCATAGGAGAGAGTACCAGAGAGGAGAGAGCTGCTCAAAGAGAGGACTCCAGAACTCTGCAGAGGGTTCAGCTGGATACTGATCAGGTCATGTATGTAAGAAAATAACAGAAAGATAATCTAGAAAACCCCAAATTATTTGGAACTAAATAACACAATTCTAAATAAACTATGGGTTGAAGAAGAGCTCAAAAATAAATTAGAAAGCATTTTGAACTAAATAAAAATGGAAACACAACGTATCAAAATTTGTAGGATGCTGTCACAGCAATACTAAAGGAGAAATTTATAGTGTTAAATGCCTACCTTAGAAAAGAAGAAAAGCCTCAATCAATAACCTTAGATTCTACCTATGTACACTAGAAAAAGAAGGGCAAATTAAACAAAGGATAAATACAAAAAAAAAGAAAATAATAAAGATTAGTACAGAAATTAATATAGTAAGAAACAAAAAATGTGGAAAAAATCAATTAAAGCAAGCACTGGTTCTTTGAGAAGATCAGTAACATTTATGGACTTCTAGCTAGACCGATCAGGAAGAGAGAAGACAATTACCAACATTTAAGAGTATAAAGATGGCATCATTATAAATTTTATAGGTGTTAAAGTATAATAAAGTAGTGTTATGACAACTTTATGCCAATATATCTGCCAACATTGATGAAATGAACAAATTTCTTTAAAGACACAAAGACACAAGCAATCAAATTATTTAACCTGATTATCCCTATACTTGTTAAGCAAATTGACTTCGTAGTTAGAAACCTTTTCAAAAAATAAATGCCAAGCCCAGATATCTTTAATGGTGAATTCTACCAAATATTTATGGAAGAAATAATAACAATTCTGCACAAACACTTCCAGAAAATTGAAAAAGGGAGAATACAAACTAACACATTCTATGAGGTCAACATTAATCTGACACAGAAATAAGACAAGGACATTACAGGAAAACTACAGACCAACAAATAAATCTAGCAAACTGAATCCAACAATACACAAAAAACATAATACATATGTCTCAGAAATATAAGGTTGCTTTAACATTTAAAAAATCAATCAATGTAATTCAACATATTAACAAACTAAAAAAGAAAAACTGCCTGATAATCTCAATAGTTAGGGGAAAAGCATTCAAAATTCAACAAAACATTCAACAAAATTCAACATCGATTTTTGATCAAAACTCTCAGAGACCCAGGAATAGAGAGAACTTCTCAATTGGATAAAGGCCATTGACAAAAGTCAAGGCTATAAGTAAAAGTCTTTATGTAAAACAGATAAAGGCGAAACTGCTTTGATGAGAGAAAGGTCAGTTTGAGCTCCAAGAAATCCCTCCCCACATGTGGAGACAAGGCACTGCCACTAAACTCTGAGGCCCCAGGGACTATGATCTGAAAATCACCCCTATGTACCTTGAGGAACCATGGTCACTTGTCCACGGGGATACATCTGAGAAGTATGTTGTTAGGTGATTATTATCACTGTTTGAAGATCATAGAGTGCACTTACACAAACCTAGGTGCTACAGCCTACTATATGCCTAGGCTATGTACCATAGCCTATTGCTCCTAGGGTACTAACCTGTACACCATGCTACTGTACTGAATATGGTAGACCATTATAACACAATGGTAAGTATTTGTATATCTAAGCATATCTAAAAATAAAAAAGATATAGTAAAAATACAGTATAAAGGATAAAAATGGTACACCTGCATAGGGCACTTACTATGAATGAGCTTCCAGGACTGGAAGGTGCTCTGAGTAGTTAGTGAGTGAGTGGTAAGTAGATGTGAAGGCCTAGGACATAACTGTACACTACTGTAGACTTTATAAACACCATACATTTGGGCTATACTAAATTTATTTTAAAGAATTCTTTCTTCAATAAGAAATTAACCTTAGCTTACTATAACTTTTTTACTTTATAAACTTTTAAATTTATTTTAACTTTTTGACCCTTTTGTAATAGCATTTAGCTTAAACTACAAATATATTGTACAGCTGTACAGAAATATTTTTCTTCTTTCTTTATATCCTTATTCTATAAGCTGTTTTCTATTTTTAACTTTTTAATTTTTTTTAACTTTTTAAATTTTTTTGTTAAAAACTAAGACACAAACACACACATTAGCCTAGACCAACACAGGGTCAGGATCACCAACATCACTGTCTTCCACCTCCACAGCTTGTCCCACTGGAAGGTGTTCAGGGCAATAACATGCATGGAGCTGTCATCTCCTAAGATAACAATGCCTTCTTCTGCAATACCTCCTGAAGGACCTGCCTTAGGCTGTTCTACGGTTAACTTCTTTTAAAGAAGTGGAAGGATTACAATCTAAAATACTGATAAGAATAGCATAGTTAACAGATAAACCAGTAACATGGCTGCTTATTACCACCATCAGGTATTATGCATTGTACATAATTATGTGTACTAGACTTTTACACAGATGGCAGTAAAGGAGGTTTGTTTACACCAGCATCACCACAAGCATGTGAGTAATGCATTATGCTAGGATGTTACAATGGCTACAATGTAACTAGGCAAGAGGAATTTTTTTAGCTCCATTATAATCTTACGGGATCACCAATGTGTATGCAGCATGTATGAGACATTGTTATGTGGCATGTGACTGTACTTACTGACCCCTCACTGTGTGCGACAGTTTTGCCATGAACATGGGCAGCAATGAGCCTCAGGATTGTCATGGCATATAATACCTTCGTCCAAGACTAGAGTCCGGCTATATGCCTTGCATATGGTATGTGTTTTACCAGCATTGGCTGGATTACAAGGAACATCTATATAAAGTGTAAGATCATAGAGTGATGACTCATGCATCTCAAACTGAAAAACATTACTCTGTACCAGAGAGGTGCGGAAAGCCATTAAGTAAATGTGGTATAGCTTACTTAAGTTTTACTTCAACTTGAAGATTGGGGCAAAAGTTATTTTGCCATATAACATGTAGATATGTAGCAGAATATACTGCAAATTTACCTGCATTTAAAAAAATGTTTCATTTTTTTAAATTTAAAAAATGTAAAAAAGTTACATTTTTAACATGTTTTTACATTTTTTAAATGTTAAAAAAATGTAAAATTTCAAAGAATATTTAGGCTTATAGCAGGGAGCCTCGAGGTCAGAGAGTAGGTTTTCCTCTGCTACGCAGGGTTTTGCCTCGAGGGGTTTTCCTCAGAGAGTAGGTTTCCTCTGCCAGGAGAGTCAGTTTCCTCTGCCACGAGGGGTTCCTAAGCGAAGAGATCTAAGAAGCACTAAGTCAGTCATTGCCTTTACTTCACAGATGAGAAGTGTTTGCTTCTTGCTTCACCAGCTGGGGGTTAACTTGTTTTTATGAGCTTGTTTTGCAGGATGGGAAAAGTACTGAAACAAACAAAAAAACGGCACATAGTTCCCATCTCCCCCCCAGCATCTGCCAGGCCACACTCTATGAAGTCAGATAAGACCAGGCCAACAAAACACAACTGCTCTGGAAAATAACCACCTTTTCCATTATGATTTTGCATCAACAACTGCTCTGGAAAACAATCGCCTTTCCTTGTTAGCGAAAATGCGAAAGTTGGGTACCCTTCCCTGAGGCTGCATCAGAAAAACAGGACAAGTGATTTTAGGAGAAGGAAAAAGAGATTTATTAACTTGTCAACAAATGAGGAGGATGGAGACTCATGTCTTAAAGTGCCATTGTCCTAACTATAACCAGAAATTCAGAGCTTTTAAAGGGATGGTTTTCAGCTTCAGGCTATTGTTGTTTAACTATAGATCAGGCGTCCTCAAACTACGGCCCGTGGGCCACATGCAGGTATTCTTGCCCATTTGTTTTTTTACTTCAAAATAAGATATGTGCAATATGCATAGGAATTTGTTCATAGTTTTTTTAAACTATAGTCTGGCCCTCCAACAGTCTGAGGGATGGTGAACTAGCCCCCTGTTTAAAAAGTTTGAGGACCCCTGCGATGGTTCTGAGGTTCTGATCCATCTCATCTCTAGTGAAGACAATCTCTGACCTCTGCCTGTTGAACCATATCCTGTGGTACAAAGAACAAAGGACACTCCCCTGACAGTCTGATCACTGGTGTTGGGCAGGAGTGTAGGTTTTAATTCTTAAGAAGAGTGGGGGGAGGTTTTAGAGAGACAACTCTGAAAAGCTTTAGAGAGACAACTTGGAAAACATTTCACCCTTTTCATGCTGTTCCCTCTGTTACATCTTTATCATTTCTCAACAACTACTGTTCTGCTCTCTAAACCCCAATAAAAAGCCCAAGCCACACATCCTTGGGCTAGCATTTCTTCTTTTCATGCTTGGAAAGTAAAATAGCTTCAAAACCTATCTTAATCTTTCAGTCAAGGGAATTCTTTCTCATCCTGCAGTATGAGTCCCCTAACACAGACTATAAAAAATAAATGCCAGGTACGTATTAAATACACTGAATATAGAATATATACAGTAGAAAGAGAGAGAAGGAGAGACAGCACTTTCAGTTGGGATGGAAACTTGCAGTTTGGTAGCTTCCCAATGGAAAGAAGGGGAGAGACTTACATTTTCCTTAAAGCATGCATAGCTGATTCAAAACACACCAAATTCCAAGACTCACATTTTCACTATTTACTTAAACTACAGCTACTCTGTCCAGGTAGAATGGGATTCCCATGTTGAGGACTGGATTACATGACCTACCAGATCCCTTTCAATTCCTAACAGTGCATGGTTCCACAATCACATGAAACTGTCCCTCTCTGTCTGCTATGGAATTTATAAAGTACATTTGCCTAATGTTTGCCTTGTGAGAATTTGCTATTTACTCATTTAATTTCAAATGAGGCCTTCAGAAAGTAGTTTAAGGGATAAACTGTGAGAGGCAAAATACCTGTTTCATACACGTATAAATGAATGTAAATAATGACAAAATGCACAACAGCTCCCAGGGGAAGGAGCAGAGCGACAGGCTCTGCGGCAGGCATGGCATGGTATCACTTGCAATACCGCAACAGAAACTGGAAGGAAGAGGCTTTTGGAATTCCCACACCAAGAATGTTCCTAGGTTACTGTTAATGGAAGAGGGCTGTTGGACATGCAGCTGAGTCTCTTACTACCACCAAAATGAATGCTTTGCTAATCTAGCTTTATTTTTTAAAGGGGAAATAACACTTTCAATTAACAGTGCTTCCCTGAGGGCTTCCACTGGGCATCTTTTTCAGTGTTCTGTCATGCAGATGTTCACTTGGTTAGCACTCAAGAAAGAAGCAGAGTCATCAAGAGACAGGCAGATACACAAATTGTTCTCTGGAAAATTCACCACAAATTTTCTTAAGTGCTTGCCTTTTATGGTAGCTGTCATGGACATTTTGCTTCAGGTTGCAGCCAAGCCTGTTTCATTTTGAAAGCTACTGAGAGCCTCCATCCCCTCCTAGACTTCTACAAATAAAGCACTGGGCAGGGCAGGGTTGAAGAGCAGCAGGGAAAGAAGGCATTCTGGCGCCTGATGGCCTGTTCTTACACTATATTCCATTCTTCCCAGCATTACCCACTTTACTCATGGGTTGTCATTAATTCCTTCCAGCTTCTACCCCAAGCAAATCCTACCTCCCTGATTATATTCTGGGATTAGTTTGCTGGGCCAGTGCCTAGCCTGGTTACACATGTGTAGCTACTATTGAAACCTAATACTGCACAGTAGAATGCTGGAGGTTGAGTTGGCTTTCTCATCAGTGGGCTGATTAGGCAAACTAGAAGATGACTACCTCTCAACTAAAAGCTTGTGCTTTCTATTACAGCTCTGAGAGCTTCTCCGCTCTTAAATCCTGAAGGAGAAAAGCAAGGACTGCTAAGTCCATTGGCTTTCCCAAACATCAGCACATTCTCCCCACAGAGTCAGCAGACTTCTCCTTTACAAGCTCCTTGAAACTCTCTCTGGATATAGTCATATTCTGTGTGGCCTTAGTATGGAGTCCATACTAAATTGTGGGCTGCTAGGGAGATGAGATTGATACTTAGGGAATAGAACAAGGACACTTGCAACCCATACCACTATGAGGTCCACCAGTCTGATTCAGGCTGGTGGTGATATTCCAGAATACTTTGAGCAGAGGTGGGGCTCATATTTACATGGGTGACAGGGTTGTGGCATCAAGCACTGTGTCCAGGCTGAAGCAAGGAACATGGAGCCAGCTCCTAGGGGATGAGGACTGGAAGGAGTGAGGCAGGTAAGACATGGAATAAAAATCTGGAAGCTAAGCAGAAACTCAGAAACACCTGTACTACAGAGCAGCGGTCCCCAAACTATTTGGCACCAGGGACTGGTTTCACAGAAGATAATTTTTTCACAGACAGGGGGTGGGGAGGAGGGTTGGAGCTCAGGCGGTAATGCACAGCTCTGTTTTCCTAACAGCCCACAGACCCAAACTGGTACCCACCTGCAGCCTGGGGGTTGGGGACCACAGCTATAGAGGACAGCCCCTCAGTCCTCCAGTCACCTGTGGATTCATGCTACACTAAGTTTAAAACCCTTTTCTAAGTTCATAAGTTCCTCCTTGTAATCTGCTAGACTTGGCTCATGGCATGCAGATCTTCTATCAAAATTATGGCATAGGATTGGGGCAAACAGGTTCTGACAGCTATTTTTGCATCATTGATCAAACTGTAAAATACATCAAGATCATTTAAAAATTCTTTTTGGGGCTAAAGAAGGGAAGAGAAATTAGCTAGAGTGATCATAAAATATTTAGCTGGCTTGATTAAAATTTTTCAGTTTACAAGGAGCCATTTTTCCAGAAGCCAGTCTAGGTCTGTGATTTTGAAACTAAGTAATCTTGTTTGAGTTTTTTTCTTTGATATTTACCTTAGAAAATTCTTCATCATTTGGAGAGATTTCTGTAAAAACTGTACTTACAACCTGCAGACATGTTATCACTCAATTTCTCTTGCCATATTTCTGGTACCAATTGTCAAGTTATTATGCTTTACAAAGCACCAGTTCTTTTCTATCTTCTTCAAACTCAAGCCAAAGCCCTTAATGGAAATTGATTTCATTAGCAGCTCAAAAGACCCCAGAATAACATAAAAAGCTATTTAAAAAACATAGGTTGTCTCTAGAAGTTTGTACACTAAGGGATGAGGTGACTTTTATTTACTATTATTATTATTTTTTGTTTTAAATGGATTTATGAGAAGGTAGAAAAGAAAGTTGAAGAAAAACATGTTTTATTTTGTGGATTATGGATCATGTTTACCTTTCCTGGATTATTTTTCTCACACACTCCTTTGCTAAGGAAAGGACATCTCCAAAACTGAATTGTAAGGGGAGAAATGTATGGTCTATTTATGGAAAATAGGTTTGGGTGAGGTCATGTGAGTAATTGGATCGAGTGTAGAGACCGTATAACTTCAAAGTTTTGCACATGGCAGGATAGTAATTTGGAGATTCATGGATGTAAAAAGCCCATTGGAGAAGGCTTGAAGATACCTTTACGTCCTCAAAGACCAATACTATATTTCAAGATTCTCTGTACTTAAATTTAAGTAATTATTTATAAATTAAAAAAAAATCTTCTCAATGAGTCAGAATTGCAGATTATAAGAGTAAAGGAAAAGGTGAGACTTCTGGAATATTGTGTTGGTTTCTGAGTGATTTGAGCAGAACTAATGAAATAGAAACAGAAAAACAACAGAGACAATCAATGAAACCAGCAGCTTGTTCTTTGAAAAAAGTCAACAAAACTTACAAATTTTTACCTTATTGACTAAGAAAAAAAGTCAGAAGACAGAAATTAGCAAAATCAAGAATGAAAAAGAGACATCACTACTGACCTTATGCAAATGAAAAGGAATGACTTCATGCCAACAAATTAAACAACTTGAAGTAGATACATTTTTAGAAAGACATAAACTAATAAACTGAATCAAGAAATAAAGAAAATATTAATATATTGGCAACAATTAACTGAATTAGAATTAAAAGTCTTCCCCAAAGAAAAGTCCTGGTCCATATGGCTTTATTGGTGAATTCTATCAAATAGTTAAAAAGAAATGCTAATCCTTCATAAACTCTCAGAAACTAGAGAAGAGAATACTTCTCAATTAATTCTATAAGACCAGTATTACTTTGATACCAAAGCCAGAAAAAAGTCATTTCAATAAAAGAAAACCACAGACCAATATCCCACATGAACATAGATACAAAATTATTAAACTGAATCCAGTAACATATAAAGTGAATTATATACTATGACCAAATAAGATTCATCCCAGAAATGCAAGATTGGTTTAACATATGAAAATCAATTAATGTATTGTGTCATATTGACAGAATAAATGATAAAAACACATGATAATCTCAATAGATGCAGAAAAAGCATTTGAAAAAAATTCAACACCCTTTTCTAAGAATATAAGGAGAGATCCTCAACCTGATGAAGGACATCTACAAAATATTCCACAGCTACATTATACTTAATGTTGAAAAACAGAATACTTTCTCCCTAAGACTGAAAATAAGACAAGGATGTCTGCCATTACTGCTTCTACTTAACATTATACTGGAGGTTGTGGTGAGTGGAGAAAAATTAAGCATCCTTATAGAAAAGGAAGAAATATAACTCTCATTATTTTTAGAAAACATGATCCTAAATGTAAAAAGTACCAAGGAGTCCATTTAAAAAACCCTGTTAGAATTAATAAATAAATTTTTATGTTCACAGAATGTAAGATCAATATACAAAAATCAATTGTATTTCTATATTACCAGTAAGCAATCCAAAAATAAAATTAAGAGAATATTTCCATTTATAATATCAAACAGAATAAAATAGTTAGGACTAAAGAATTTTTTTTCTTTTGAGACACAATCTTGTTCTGTTGCCTGGATTGGAATGCGGTGGCATGATCTTAGCTAACTACAACCTTGCACTTCTGGGATCAAGAGATCCTCCTGCCTCACCTTCCAAGTAGTGGGGACTACAGGCATGCATCACCATGCCTGGTTGAGATTTTTTATTTTTTTGTAGAGACAGAGTCTCACTATGTTGCCCAGGCTGATCTCAAACTCCTGGCCTCAAGCAATCATCCTATCACAGCCTCCCCAAATGCTGGGATTATAGGCATGAGCCACCATGCCCAACAGGACTAAATATAACAAAATAAATGCAAAACTTGTGCCCTGAAAACTATACAACATTGGTAAGGGAAATTAAAGATCTAAATAAATGGAAAGACAGCTCATATTCATCAACTGTAACACTCCATATTGTTAAGACAACAATTCTCTCCGAATTGATCTATAGATTCAAAGTAATCCTTATCAAAATCCCATTTGAAATTTTAATAGAAATTGACTAATTGACCTTAAAATTTATACAAATATGCAAAGGACCTATGTTGGCAAAAACAATTTTGAAAAACAATAATAAACAAAGTTCAAGGACTTATGCTTCCTTACTACCTAATCTCAAAGCTTACTTTAAATCCATAGCAATCAAGAAACTGTGTTATTAATCACGTGACGAGGTGATTGCATTTTCATGTTGACTCTCCTAGGAGTTCTGTGTGCTTCTGGTATCTGGACATCAAGATTTCTGGCCAGGCCAGCATATTAGTGCAACCTTTGTGGAAAAGAATTTGGAGATACCTCCAAGAGCTAAAAATAGAAATACCATTTGATCCAGCAATAGCATTATTAGGCATCTACCCAAAAGAGCATAAAACATTCTATAATAAAGACATCTGCACCCGAATCTTTATGGCAGCACAATTCACTATTGCAAGGACATGGAAACAACTCAAGTGCCTGCCAATTCATGAGTGGATTATTAAAATTTGGTAAAGTTTACAATGGAATATTACTCAATGTTAAGAAATGACAGTGAGCTAGCACCGCTTATATTATCCTGGATTGAGCTTAAGCCCATTATCTGAACTGAGGTGACACAAGATCGGAAGAATGGGCTCCACATGTACTTGCCATCAAATTGGTATTGACTGATTAACACTATGGTGCTCAAATGGTGGTGGTGTTCACCAGACATTCGGGGATTGGTGGAGACCCACATCTGAGGGAGCACTGTGGAGGGGAAGGGCATACCTCTAACCCTTGCTAGGGAGAGGCAAAGATATAAAATGCAACCAAAATGTTTGTACTCTCATATTTTCTTGAAATAATAAAAAAAAATACTGTGTTATCAATATAAGAGAGGTCTCTCTGCACACTGATCAAGATACTTGCAAGGATAATAGGCATATAGAACAATTGAAGAGAATTGAAAGTCTAGAAATAAACCCTTACATGTATGGTTTTTTGGTCTGGGGCAAAGGTGCAATGATAATTCAATAAGAGAAAGGATAATCTTTTCAACAAATAATGTAAGGACAATTAGATATCTTTATGCAAATATGATCTTAGATCCTTACTTCAAATCACACACAAAAACTAACTCGAAATGGATTATTAAATTAAATTTAAGAGCTAGAACTAGAAAACTGGAGAAAATATTAAATAATAGGAGAAAATCTTTGTAGCCTTTGATTAGGCAAAGAGTTCTTAGATATGAAAGGACAAGCACACTCCATTAAATCAATTAAAAATGATAAAATTAGAAAAATTTAAAATGTTTATTTCAAAATTCGAAACTTTTTGTTTTCTTAATGGTATCTTTTTAAGTACAAAAGATTAGCTATAGACTAGGAGGAAAATATTTGAAAACCATATCTTTAATAAAGGATATGCATCTAGCATGTATAATGAACTCTTGACAAAACAAAGATAAACAACTCAATTAAGAAATGGGCAAAAGATTTGAAAAGATATTTCACCAACAAAGATATGTGGACTGCTAACATGTGCTAACAAGCAGATGAAAAGATGTTATACATTATTACTCTTTAGAGAAATTAAAACTGGAATACTATATACCCACTAGAATGGCTTCAATTAAAAAGACAGACAATACCAAACAATTGGTAAGGATGTAGAGAAACTGGAATGCTCTTACATGGCCGGCGGAAACAAAATGGTGCAGGAACTTGAAAAATGGTTTGAAAATTTATTGAAACGTTAAGTATAGATTTATCAGATAACCCAGCAATTCCAATTCCTAAGAAAGATAAATGAAAATATATGTCCACACATGACAGGAATGTCCACACATGACAGGAATATTAATGTATGTATAAGCATTATTTATTATAACCCAAACTGGAAACAATCCAGTGTCCATCAACTGGTGAATGAATGTATGACATATGATATATTCATATAATAGAATTCTATTTGGTAATAAAAAGGAATAAGGAACTGATGATACATGCTACAATAAAGATGAATCTCAAAATCATTATGCTAAGTGAAATACCCAAATGTAAATATTATATGATTGCATTTATAGAAAATGTTCATCAAAAGCAAATATATAAGGGATAGGAAGCAGAATAGTTGTTGCCTAGGCAGAGATCAACTTCAAACAGACAAGAGGGAATTTTGTGGTGATGGATATGTTTTAAAACTGGATTTGGATTGCAGTGATGGTTACATGCTTCTATAAATTTACCAAAAAATAATTGAAGCCTACACTTGAGTAGTGAATTTTATAGTATATAACTCATATCTCCCTAACATTGTTTTTTTAAAATAAGTAAAGAATAAATCATTCCATAGTTCTTAGCTATAACAAAGCTTAAATTTTCTGGACTTCTTTCTATTTATTGAACACTAATGTGTCAGGGGCTGCTCAGAGCTTTATGAAAATTGTTTTATTTAATTATCACAATAACTCTGAAGGAGTAATTATCTTCCTATTTTACATATAAAGAAACAGCCACAGAGAAAAATAAGCAAAAATCCAGGGTCACTCAGCTGCTGAATAGGAAGTCGAACTGCTATTTGATGGCAAGGCCCAGGTTCTTAACAACAGCAAGAAATCCATTGTGTGTCCTTCTAAGCAAATTAATTCTAGCTTTGTCTCATATATAAGATAGGTACCTAACTCCTGACAATTTCTTCCTTTAAGATCTTCATGGTCATATTGAGTTTATTTTCCTCCTTCCTGTCTGGGTCATTCACCATCAATTTCTGTACTTCGTTTTTTTAAAATCTTCAGCTGTGTTTCAGCTGTGTATTGGGGGAGGGCTGTGTTTTAATCTTTGCTTGCATCAGGTAACTGCAGCAGTACTTGACATCTTGGATCAACAAAGCAGAGGACTCCAGGTCATGAGGGAAACTTCTTTCTTAGTGTTTGGAAAAGCAAGCTTCCCATAGCTTAAATTTTTCATGAACAGTAGGCCTATTGAGTCCATTGAATATGGAAAATTTTTGGAGGAATATAAATTGATTATACAATGCATATTACAGAAACCCATTTGTCTCTAAATGGGTTCACATGAGACATAGTTTATTTCACAGGTTAACTTTCTAAATTAAATCCTTCTCTAAAGTCAAAACACTAAGAAAAATTGGACTTCATAAATGAATAATGAATTTTTTCATTAATAACAAAAACAGCTTAAAGTTGAAAGGTCCACTGGGCAGATCTGAAATGTGGGAATAATTCATAATTGAGGGCCTAATGTTCCATTTAAAAAAAATCTCTTTGAGGTATCATCAGACAAACTGAAAAATTCTCCACCACTGGCCATTTCCAAGTGAAGATGCCAGTTTGACCACACATTTTAAACATGTGTCTGGAGAATTTTATGTAGCTCCTTTTACAAACTTAAAGAGAAATATATTCTCTGTTACCAAAGAAAATTGGTCTTTTGGGAGGATTTAGAAATGGAAAAAATGTAGAAAATAATCCACAAGTAAATACTGGGGCAGTTTCCATTTGTACCTGTGCCTGCACTGGTTATAAGTTGGGCTCATTGGAAGACTCCACACATATGTTATGCATAAATGCATTCTGGAAGAAAGGTAAGAAGAAAGGAATCATGACTAGAGCATGGTATAATAAGAAATTTATGCTATTTCACTGAGTATTTGTTGCTAAAGTCTACCTTCAACTAAGACCACCATGTGGTGAACCAGGCCCCATAAAAGACCATACTGACAGACACTTAATTAGACAATAAACCACAATAGTGTTGTAGCACAATTGTAACCAGAGATGTACATCCCTATTCAGATAGAGGAGGTACTCTTTCATTTTTGCTTTAATTATCAGATAATTTTTTGCTAT
This sequence comes from Mirza zaza, assembly GCA_008750895.1. Taxonomy (NCBI): domain Eukaryota; kingdom Metazoa; phylum Chordata; class Mammalia; order Primates; family Cheirogaleidae; genus Mirza; species Mirza zaza. Next base: position 46,671 of record VSMD01026295.1, read on the forward strand.
CATTTATCTCTCTGTTTTTACTTCAACTCAATTATAACCAACTTTTGAACTCACATATTTGTCTGAGGGTTTGTAACAATTTCCCTCTTTTAGACAATGAGGAATTCAGAAACAACAATCTTCAGCTGTTGCTGGAAAATAAAAGTGACCACTGGAACTATGAACCGGAGTTATGGGATCCGATCCCTGACTCAGACCACAGGTTGACGATGGCAAAGGGCCTTCATCCTGCAGGTCCAGGCCCATAACCTCGCACCACCACTCCTGGAGCAGGATGAGTGGGAATGAGGCACCATCCTAGGCAGGTTCTTCTCTCAAGGTTGCCTAAACCAACTGAGGCAAGGGTAGGGGGCACAATGTTAGTGCCCACATTGTGAGATAATTCTCCCCTCCTCTAGACTAGTGAAAGGAGAATGGAGGATGGGTCATAATGTGGGCTCCAGGACAATCATGTTCCCTCTTCATCAGCACCCCAAGAGTCTGAGTATCTGGAGGAGTGAGGCTGGGTCTTTCCATCTAGTGGGAAAGCCTGAAGTGACACTTTATACCTTTCAGTGTGTTTTTCTCACTATGACCTGCAAAGTGGGTATAACTGTTAACATCCACATTTACAGATGATGCTTCTGGGTCTCAGGGGGAGCAAGGGACCTATAGCAAAATGTGCAGCACATTGATGATGAAGCTAGGATAGAATCCCGTTTCCTGAGCCCCACACTGACACCCCTCCAGTAAACCACACTAGCTCTCTGAAATCAATGTTGTAAGAGAAGTTTTCTACTTATTCTTTTAAATGTAGTCATGGGAGGGAGACTGGACTCTAGTTAAGATAACAAGAAGGATCCTGTCGTACCAGCAGCATATAAAACCCAACTCTGAACAGATGGTTTTAGCATTTCCCCTCGTATTCCTTCCCTATTCTTTTTCTTGGTTGGTATCCCACTGTGTCTGTCCTTGGAGACCAAGGTAGAACTGCCAATTGCCACTCTGGCTAAGGGACTCCATGGTTTCCATTCAGAGGTAGGGGTTATAATTCCACATTAAAATTTGGTTTGGATAGAACGTGGGGCCACAATTCTCATATCCAAAAAGAAAAAAAAAACCTTCTTTACAAATAATTTTTTAAAGGTTTTCAAGTTTCGAGTAGAAAGAGGCAAAAAGTCACAAGTCCAAATTATAAATTATTATTTTTGATATGATGACCATATGCATCTTTTTTCAGAGATCATTGTTCTAAATAGAATAGGTCATGACTGTTGGAATATTGTCAGGACCTACTACTCTGGAAACTGCTGAAAATGTGATATTGACAGAAGAGGAGCTCATATTTCATGAGGCAACTGTGTTGTAAATACTCTTCCAAAACATCTTCTAAAGACTAACCTGTCTTCCATCTATCTCCTTAGTGGGAATTTGTATTCAAGAGGCTCTTGGGAATGCAAATGGTGATAACCAGCTAAAAAGAATTTTAAATATTAATCATTGTTTTATAATAAAGTTTGAACATGTTATATGTATGACATATATATAAATGCTTTCTCTATATATGCTATTTATTAAAAGCCATTTAAGTGTGTGCATATGTATATATGTGTATGTATATACATACACACACACAATTAAATGGCTTTTATTATCCTTGCTATATGTGACAGAACTGAGTCTTAGCAAAGCAAAGCAACTTGCTTAGCTTCTAAGACAGCTACTAAGGGGCAGAACTGACTCAGAAGTGGTGCTGGGAAAACTGGATGGCCATGTGTAGAAGACTGAAACATGATCCACACCTATCACCTCTCACAAAAATCAACTCATGGTGGATAACAGACTTAGACTTAAGGCATGAAACTGTAAGAACTCTATAATAAAATGTTGGAAAAACTCTTACAGACATTGGCCTAGGCAAAGAATTTATGAGAAGACCCCAAAGGCAATCACAGCAACAACAAAAATAAATAAATGGGACTTGATCAAATTACAAAGCTTCTGCACAGCCAAGGAAACTATCATGAGAGCAAACAGACAACTTACAGAATGGGAGAAAATATTCACATGTTACACATCCAATAAAGGGCTGATAATTAGAATTTATATATAACCCAGGAAAATCAGCAAAAAACATCAAACAACCCTATCCAAAAGTGGGCAGAGGACATGAACAGAAACTTTTCAAAAGAAGATAGACTAATGGCCAACAAACACATGAAAAAATGCTCAATATCTCTAATCATCAGGGAAATGCAAATCAAAACCACAATGATATATCACTTATCTCCAGTGAGAATGACCTTTATCAAAAAGTCCCAAAACAATAAATGTTGGTGTGGATGTGGAGAGACAGGAACACTCCTACACTGCTGGTGGGACTGCAAACTAGTACAACCTCTGTGGAAATTAATATGGAGGTACCTCAAAGAGCTACAAGTAGAATTACCATTTGATGCAGCAATCCCATTACTGGGTATCTACCCAAAGGAAAAAAAGACATCTGCACAAGAATGTTTATAGTAGCACAATTCACAATTGCAAAGATGTGGAAACAACCCAAGTGTCCATCAATACGTGAGTGGATCAATAAAATGTGGTATATGTATACCATGGAGTTCTACTCAGCCACGAAAAACAATGGTGATCTAGCACCTCTTGTATTGTCCTGGATAGAGCTGGAGCCCATTCTACTAAGTGAAGTATCATAAGAATGGAACAAGCACCACATGTACTTGCATCAACTTGGTATTAACTGATCAACACTTAAGTGCACATATAGCAATAACATTCATTGGGTGTCAGGCAGATGTGAGTGGGGAGGAGGGAAGGGGTTATGCACACCTAATGGATGTGGTACGCACCGTCTGGGGGATGGACACAATTGAAACTCTGACTTGGGTGGGACAAAGGCAATATATGTAACCTAAACATTTGTACCCCCATAATATGCTGAAATAAAACAAAAAATCTAAATATGAGATGACACATGTGGAACTCCTTAGGTACTAGCAAACACTACACAGGCCCCAGTGATTTAGATCATGATTGCTACCTGGAAGCTGCTATCTGGAAGCCACATTTGAAAAAACTGCAATCAAGTGAAATGAAGTAGTAATTTCAGAATATATTCAAGAAAGTTCAATCAATGAACTTTTGGTAACTGACAAATATTACATTTGCAAGTGATTATTGCAATGTAGAATTCTAAGAACAATTTAAATAGACAATGGTTAATATTTAATTTCAGAGCCTACATTAAGAACTTTTTTTGAGAAAGTTGTCTTGCTTAATGGTTTTAGAGTTAAAATGGAAATCATTGTCAGTGTAATTTCAAATTTAAAACAAAACAAAATACTTAGATTTAACTAATGATGCAAGTTCTTAATTTGCATATAAGCAATTGTTTAATTTTCAGAAAGTTAACTCAAACTCTTTAAATTTGATTTATTCAGTAAACATAAAAATGTAAAAAAAAAAAAAAGAAGTACAAGCTGTACTCATGACATCTCCACACTTCTCACGAATAATTCTTTAGAAAATAAAAAGCCTCAGGTGTCTCTGTATGTGAATATGCAGTGCCATGTGAAATGAAAGCATTTGGATTTGCCCAGTGCTGGATTCAGTGCTACCTGTAAGATGGAAGGCAGATCCTTCCCTATGCCACAATACCTGGGATGACCTTGTGACTGACAACTTATCATTCCCTAAATTCAGATGGGTAAAAATATTGAATTTTACTTAAATCTCTATTTCTGAAGTTTTCAATATGCTCTAATCTGCTATTGAGAATGAGAAATGAATCCGAGATGATGAACAAACTTGTCTACCTCTTGCCTCTCTGTAGCCTGCTGCGGAACAAACACCAAGACAAGCTACTCTGTAGTCTATTTTCCAAGAGTCAGAGGCAGGCACAGCTTCCCTTTCCCACATCATCTTTGAACTTTACTTAGTTTTTACTCATAGCATATTCCATATTCTATTGTAATGTTTTGTTTATACAATAATTCCCCACTATATTATGACCCCTTCTGGGACAGGGACTGTTAACCATCCAAACAGCATAGTACCATCCACACAGCAGAGCACAGGCTTACTGAGCAGTCACTGAGTGAATGAGTACGACACAGGGAGATGTGCCATATGAATGAACTCAGAGACTCATGGAACGTTTGCACTGAGCATCCCCACGTAGCAGGGATTTGTCAGGTTGGAGAGGTGCGCTGGCTAGATCAACCGCCAAATCCATTTTTGGCTAGGAGGAAATGTTGTTCTGGAGTTAGATAAATAATATTTCTCTTCATTTCAATTTTCCTTTTCATGTCAAAGAAAGCTTTTGTTTATAGATATGACATTACCTTTCCATTAACAGGAGGAAAGGCACACATCTGTTTTTCCAACAGTGAGAATGTGCTGAATCAAACCATTTACATGCTCTTACCTTTCTCCCACCGCACCAATAGCATTATTTACAGGCTGAGGAGCCTGGAATAAAAGTGTAATTTGGGGTCAGCATGCAAAAAATGCTTCTGATGAAGAGGCTCTAGCTACATTAGGCTGAAGGAAAGTGGACATTTATTATGGATCGGCACTGAAAGAAAAGGCCCTCACCATGATGATCAAAGATGAGCTAGTTTTTGGTCTTTGGTCTCTAACTTGCATCTCCAGTATTGTTAGTAAAAGACTGGGGCATACGTACCTTACTGACAAATCTAACACTCAGACCTATTAAGAGGTGGAATGGGTCTTTTCTTCTAACTCCAGAGCTCATCACTAGCCCCTCTGCAGCATTTGCCCTTTCCAAAACACTTTTACACACACTTCCTTAATTAATCCTTATGGAAGAAGCATAACATAGCTGTAAATAGTTCATTATATAGGCCTCGAGTCAGATTGACCAGGGTTAGAATCCTTGCTTCCCGTACCTGCTACTTTGACCTTGGGCAAAAATCTAACTTCTTTGAGCCCTAGTTCTCATCATAATAAAGAGATAATAATAATACCTACCTCAAGGATTGTTAAGATTAAATGAGATGATGTACATAAAATATTTGGCCAAGTGCCTGGCATATAAGAAGTGCTTAATAAAATTCAGCTGTAAATGATGTAAATATTATTCTTATCATTTAGAAAACACCTCTCTGCTTCCCCATTCCCAGAGAACTCTTCTAGACAAATGAAGGAAGATCTCCTGAATTAAATACTAACTCTTACCAGATTTCAAGTGTGTTGGCTCAAAGCCCCGACAGTCTCTATTTAGTCATAGTTCCCACTGCCTTGAGTCAGCCTCCTGCCCATGTCAGGACCAAGCCTGCAGTTTCTCCTCATCATATGACTCCTTCCTCTAATCTTCTGTCTCACACTGCCTGGGCTCAGCCCCGGGCAAGACATGACACAGGCCATTGGAGCAAGATGTTTCATAAAGTCAGCCAGGAAGACAGATTTTCTTAGAGAGACTTTTTTTGGAAAAGAAATTCCTCCTTTCAAGTAAAAAAACTGACTGAAATCACTGGGCTATGCCAGAGACATCAGGGCATCGTTAAAAGAAAAGCCTTGACTAAGCAATGTTTATAATTTCAGAGTTGTTTGGAGTTTACAGTATAATTTATGCCATGTGTTCTATCATTAACAGTTTTAAGACCGACCTATTTTTCTTTATTCAACTGAGTACAAAACACCCACTTATGACACGGCATCTCCCATAGTAAAGAGGACACTCTTTCATTGAACTGGGAGGCTTCCTTTGGAAACCATTATTTGTTGGTTAGCATTTCCCTTCAACCCTAAATGGATGGAGACAATAAAAACAACTTAAATAGAGAAGAGTTCAATTTTGGGGTCTACTTGCCCAGAATTTGTATTGCAAGTTGTCTGTCAGGATAATCTGGCTTATTGGTAGGAGACTCCCTTGATTTTTGTTTAAGAACCTGGAACCCCTCTGGGGCTGAGCAAAGCCTCATAAGTATCTTTGAAGAAAATCTTCAGGGAGCAACAAGGCAGTGACCCTTTATGAGGAGCAGCAGGGAGGCCACAGCTGTAAGGAGTTGAACTCCTACCCACAGAGTTGCCAGGAGTACATTGTTGAGCACGCCACAACACAGACCCTTGAAAGGGCTCAGCTCCTTTTCAGAAGTCTGACTGTATGAAATATGGGCTGTGTAGAATGAGTAAGTTACTAAAGAACAATGAACTAGTTGAATATGTAATGCAGCTTTTTAAAAAATCTACTAACAAAACCACTTGAAAATAAAATGAAATAAGACATATACACACTCAGTCCAGAAACCTAACACTGCCTTAGTTTCAGTGAAGAGGAATAATACTTGAAATGTTAACCTCTGTAACATCAGAGGTAACACAACTGGGTCCACAAGGTCAAACTAAATGGAAGGAAACTATTTGTCCCTGATTTATTTCCATATCTGTGCTTCTTATATAAGAGGCAGCATGATCTTGGTCATTACCAACAGCCCAAACATGTAAGTGTGCTGATTCTCAGGCATTCCCAGGTCACAGAGGAACTACAGGCATGAGTAACCTGGCTTTGGGAGTCCCATGACAAATATTGGGACTAGAAGTATGTGAAGGATGCAAGATAACAGACATCTAAACCACACATCCATCCCGAGTCACCCTTCAGCACCTCTTCTCTTTTACACCCACATCCGGTTGTTCCCTAAGTCCTATCTGCCTCCTAGGATATCCTTTAAATCCAACCCCTCCTGCCCTAGTTGGTGCCACTGCTACGATCTTTTGCTGGGAGTGTTTTAATAGCTTCCTCACTAAGCTCCCTGACTCCTCTTTTGTCCTTTTCTACACTATTCTCTATACAATTCCCCTAATGATTTCCCTAAAACACCAATCAATGCAAATCTGCTCTCATTACTCCCTTGCCTAACAATCTCCAATGTCCTGTCATAGCCCACAGGATACAGCTCAAACTCCTTCCAAGAGCCTTTCTAGTGGTCTGGGAGTCTGTCTGTCTGGGTTCTGTCATTGACCGGTGTTTGCCCTTAATCTCTCTGAGTTTCAGCCTCCACATCCATAAAGTTAAGATAATAACTGTACTGATTTCACAAGGTTGTCATGAGGGTTCAATGAGATATGATAAGTAAAAGTCTTAGCATAACCAAAGAAATGCTAAGTGAATGCTATTATTATTGTCTTTAGCATATAGCCCTTACGTTCAACAACTTGCAGTTCCTGGGATAGGCCATGATGTCTCATATCTCAGAGACTTTGTACCTGCTGTTTTTAATTGATTAATTGATTGACTATTCATTCATCAGATATTTATTGAACAATTCATTTTATGCTGAGGATACAGCCATGAACAAGATAGGATATGTTAATAGCTCTTGTGAAGTTTACATTCTAAATGTAAAATCCAGACAATAAAATAAATTATTTTTGTAAATAATCCAATATTACCATGCATTTAATATTTAATACTAAGTAAGTGAAAAGTCAAATACAGTTTTGAGCTTGAAGAAAATAATCCAGGGTAGTGGAATCTGGTAGTGGCAGGCTGAGCCACTGTTTTTCAGAGATCAGAGCAGCTCTCTCTGAGACAGTGACAAAAAGGAGCCAGAAAAAGATATCTAAAGGCTGAAACCACTATAATCTAAGAAACGATCTTTAGTCAAAGTGAATGCCAAACATACATATAAATTTTAGGGTTGTATTTTTTTATGAATAGTTTGCTAATTCATTTGAGTCTCTGTGGTCTTTATATAAAATGCTCATAATGCTAGTTTTAGATGAATTGTAAAAATCCTTTCCAGCAACATACTTACTTTTAGAAATCAACTGCATTTGATGTTTTTATTCTGATTAGCATAGATTCTTTACTCAAATGGTACAATTTGCCAGTTTATATCTTTTAATTATGAGTACAGGTAAAATAATTATATTTGTAATAACTACTATCACTTACTGAACTTCTCTCGGGCACTGCACTAGGAGCTCTATAGTTATTATTTTAAAATCATAAAATAATCCTAGGGTATCAGTATTATTAGCTCTATTTTGTAAGGCTCAGGATAACTTGCCCAGAGTCATAGCTAGTAAGTAGCAATCAGTATTTAAATTCAATTTTGACTCCAAGGGTATGATATTGCCATTGCATCACAACTGGTGATGTTATAGCTAATGTTTAGCTTGTCCATAAAGTAATATCTAATATAATATTAAGTTAATAGTAACCAGTTAATATCAAACATCATAATAAATGACCATCCTAAACATCATTAACCATAATGAAAATTCAAATTAAATCACAAAATATCACCACATACCCAGTATAATGGATAAAAACAAAAAGACCGATAATACTAAGTATAGAAGAGGACATAGGCCATCTGTACTTCTCATACATTGCTAGTTGGAATATAAAATGGTGTAAACAGCTTGGAAAACAGTTTGGATGTTCCTTATAAAGTTAAACAGATAACTTACCATATGACCCAGCAAATCTAGTATAATGTTACTACTGAAAACAAAAGAAAGCATATGTTCACACAGGATGTATATATTAATGTTCATAGTAGCTATATTCATAATAGTTCAGAACTGGAAATGACCCAAATGTCTGTCAACAGGTAAATGGAAAAATTGTGGTATATCCCTGCAATGGAATACCACTCAGCAATATAAAAGGATGAACTGTTGATATGTACAGCAATATGCATACATTTAAAAAAAATCATATTGATTCAAAGAAGGCTGATATAAATGAATATATACTGTTTAATTCCATTCATATGAAATTCTAGAATAGACAATACTAATATATGAACAGAAAGCAGACCACTAGCTGCCTAGGGCCAGGTGTGGATAGAAGGGAGAGGAAAATATTTGGAGTGAGGGAAATGTTCTGTATCTTGATTGGAGTGATGAGTGTGTATATTTGTACACTTACAATAGGTGCATTTTATTGGATGTAAATTATACTTAAAGTTGATTTTTTAAATGTTTAATACCTTACAAAAACTAAATGCAAAGAAATCCATTACTTGTGTAATGAACTAAATCAACCAATTTAGTCATTAAAATTAAAGTTAAAGATTACTTTACACTTCCAGTGGATATTTTAGTGTTTTAATTTAAATTGAATATAACCTAGCTAGTTTGGGACATTATCCAGTATTTCTGTATGCTAAGGTCATTTAATGATTTCTCCTGTGACAGACAATGTGCTAGGCATTTGAGCAACAATGATAACAGTCTTCATAAGGAAGACAGATAAGAAAAAAGACAATTAAAATATAGTGAAATAAGTGTTTTAATAAGGTTATTTACAAAGTGTTATGGGACACAAGAAAAGCTACACGATTTTGGCTTAAGCAAATGGGTAGAAAAGGAGTCAGTCTGAAGGAGATGTGAGTTCCATTTTGTACATGTAAGCTGGAGGTGCCTCTGATACATCAATTGTAGACATTGACCAAGCATTTGGATGTCAAGACTTGGAGTTCTCTTGTTGCTAAAGAAAGAAATTTGTGACTTATCAGTATGCATGTGGTAGTTGACGTCATGGGAATGGATGAGATGGCAAAGAGAACAAGTGTAGAATGAGGAGAGAGTTGAGGACAGAACATGCAGGGTCAAGAGGAGGAGGAGGAACCTTTGGAGGAGTTTGGGAAGGAGTAGTCAGAGCTGTCATGGAAACCAAGATAGAAAGACTTTTGAGTCAGAAGGAGTATTCCCTGCGTCAACTGCTGCAAAGAGATCAAGAAAGATAAGGATTTGACCACTAGTTAGTCACAGGCAAGGGCCATGAGAACAGAGGCCAGACTGAGTGGTGAAAGTGGAAACAGTGATCTGTGGGAGGCATGTGGAACAAGAGTCAGAGAGCAGCATGGGGCAGGGAGTTTTAATACACACTGAAGAGACTGAGGCCCAGAGAGGTGAATGGCTGACATTTCTGAAAGACTTGATTGTAAAATCCAGGCAAGTATGCATATTTCATCTCTACCCATGAGAATTCTGTTAGCAAAACTAATTCTAGTATAAATGGAAAACCTTAGGTTGGCACCAGCTCTCGAGACCTGCCCCTACAGCTGCCCTATTTTTCCATTATATAATGGCTACCATTATTAAGGACCTCCATGTGCCTGGCACCATAGACAGACAAGCCACAAAGACCAATCTGTGGATAGCACCAGGCTTGTGCTATCCATAGATTGGTCTTTGTGGCTTGTCTGTCTGTGGGTATTGTGATAAGTACAAACTCCAGGCACTTTTATTTTTTTTAAATTCTTGAAGTGAAAGAGAGAAAGGATGAAATCAGAGGCCAAACATCCATTAGAATAATGCTGTTCTTGGAAGGTCCTTTGATATGAATTATTTTCATGCAGAAATCCAGCTCCTTTTTGGTGCTACTCATGCATTTGAGACATCACAACAGGCCAGTGGTTCCCAAGGCCAAGCCAATAGCTGCACTGAATTGCCCCATGCCAGCTCCACATTGCCTAAGTGTGTCACTTATAGTGGCTGTTGTGTCTGCTGCTGCTTCTCTTTTGATAGCACGACATGCAAGAGTGAGCATTAATCTGGACAGTGAAACGTAGCTGTTTTACTGTGTTTCAAATCCTAAATAGAAGATTAAACGTTCTCCATGTTCTGCAAGACCCTAATTTCAATATTTATCACTCCTGCCAGGTCTCAATTTCTAACTACCAAATGAAAGAGCATTGCGTATTAACCTACACTTCTGAGTATTTGTGAGTATGTGCTATCAAAATTCTATTTATACTTCATAATCACATACATCACTCGGTGTAATTTAAATGTAGAGGTTGTTTACTTTGATAAAAAGAGAGCTAATGATTTTGTTCGACTAAATCATGCAGTTAAAAAAATTTCCAAGAGAGTCAGTAATCCAGTATACTTTAATTTAGTCTAACACTACCTACCTTAATTTGCATTTGTTCTTTCAGTGTGGTTCAGTTAAAAATAAAATAAAACTTTTATCTTAGATGGTATCTTTGATGTAAGAGCTTAATGATTCCATGAAAATAAAGCAAAACAAAACAAAACAACAGTCCATTAAATATTTAAATCAAAAAATTATATACAAAAAAAAGAAGTCCTATTCTATTTAAGGGATTACATAGGGCAGGTTAGGGGAGAGTCCTATTTATCTAATATATATATAAATGCTGTCATCCCTAAGCAAAGTTTCTGTTGTTTTAAGGTTATATGTCTATCATTAAATAATGCTACTTTATAGAATAATTCCTAGAGAATGACTTTTATTAACTGAAGTTCTGAAAAAACAAAGGAGTTTTATTTTACAATAGAATATGAAAAAATTCTCACTTTAACAAAATGGCTACAGATATGACCTTTATTTCTTTATTTCCAAAGAATCTATAGTAGGACCCAGACACCAACTGAATAGAGAAAAAGTAATGTATAAATTAGAAACCAGTTTACAAGGAAACCTAATAAAGAACAGTTAATACTCTGTCTTTTCAAAGGATTTACATAAAATAATTCAAGCATGTCTGAGGTCTGAAGCAATTGTCAGATGTGCAGAATTCAGGAGCCAGTGAAAGTGACTCCAGCTCAAAGGAAAGAGGAAAGCCACATGGGCCCCATTTATGGAGTCTCAAATTTGATTAAGTTTTAATCTTTATGATTTAAGGAAATAAGGAACCTCACAAGTGAAATCGTCTGAGCACCAATAACAACATCTCCTTGATTGACTGGGTGTAGGCTTCTGAAATGGTCTTTGCCATCTTTTCTTCCCTTCAAAGCCATTAGATAACTTTGGATAAATATTAAGATGACAACATCTTAGTGAACCAACACTATAGTTCTGTGATAGGCCCTCTGTTCATATACAAGCTACTCTTTAGAAGAAGATAAGCCTGAAATGTGAATATTTTTAAAACATAAGAGAATATTAGGTTTCTGTATAATTTAAAAATCTGCAAGAACTATATGATTTCTTGTAAAGTATAAAGTGCCAAAATTGATCCAAGAAGTGGTTTAAAAAAAAAAAAACCTTAAAAGACTCTCAACTATAAACTAGATTGGATAGGTAACAAAGATCATTAATTTACAAAAAATATAAGCCTTATAAACATGTACCAAGACAAGAAAGCTTTGTAATTGGGTTATATTTTACCCATAAAATAGGTAATATCTATATTAAATATTTGTGTTATTCAAACACATAGAAAAAGATGGCAAGCTCTCTGTTTCGTCTTAGGAAGCGAGCATAACTGTAATATTAAAACTTGGCAAAAACAGTATAAACCATAGGTATAGTTATTGAAAAAGGTGAATCCAGTCCTGAACCACTGTGTATATGCTCTCCCCAAGCCACTTTGCTGGCCTCTCACCCTCACCGTCTTTGTATATGTTATCATTTTTGCCTGGAATACTTAACTAAAATAATAATAGTAGTTGTAGCAATAATAAAGTTTATTATTAAAGTAAGTGGCTGACATCTATTGAATGATAAATATGTTCCAGGTACTGTGCTAAGTATATCATATGTATTGTATCCTTAAATCCTTTTAACAACCCTGAGATAGTTATTAAAAGCCCATTATTCAACAAAGCATGATGAAATATGTGTTTCAAAGGCATAGTGGAAAGGTTTGGGAGAGCAATCATTGGTGAAAGATTGGATCAAATAAGTGTTCTAAAAAGAAATATTAATATCTTGGTGGGCAGCAACATATTTTATCAGCCTTATATATTTTCTAAAGAGAGTAAAAATCCTCAATTTCTAAGATTATATTTTTGCATATAGTTTCACTATCATTAAATGGTCATTAATCAAGCTAAAATGAGCTGTTGAAAAGACTTGGAATAGCATTAAAAATATTTCACATGTAGCTAGGAAGATAAATTAATCAACCATAAAATAAAACTCTGCTTAGAAAAGAGAGACATCCATTTTATCTGACCTCATTAATTTCAGCATCTATAAGTCTGGCATCTTCAGGTAAAGTTAGAAGCTACTAATACAGCAGAAGTCAACGCTACATCTTAACTATTCAATATTCTAAATTTGTAATTTCCTGTCTTCCATGGTACTGATAAATTGGCCCAAGGTAAGAAGTCCCTAAATAAATACTACTTGATCCAGGACAATGTTACTGTATCTTAACTGCAGTATTATTTTTGGTAAATTTGATAAAATAGCACAAAGATTTTAACTCCACAAAGCAAATGGTAGAAATATAGCACTTTAAGAATTATCATTAACTTACATAGTTTATTGATATTTAACTAGTTTGATTGAAAAGAGCTATCCTTATAACTCAACAGGAGCCTCTTTTATAGTCTATGTTGAGTTAGAAAAGACAGTAGACAGTTATAAAAGATATTTGGGTTTCAATATAGGAAATTTAAATATGGATTGTAACTGAATTTCTTGATCATGATAATGTTATTACAGTTATTTAAGAAAATGTCTTTGTTCTTAGATGACATATGCTGAAGTATTTTGGGGTGAGGTGCCAGGATGTCTACTCTTTCAGTGATTCAACAATAACAACAAAAGTGGAAGATACAACAAAGTATATAAAAGTAGTGAATCTAAGTGAAGGGGATAGAGGTTCTATTTTACTAATTTTTCAACTTTTCTGAAGAATTACAATTTTCAAAATAAAAATTCAAGAGAGAAAGTATAATTACAGAAATGTATCTGCCTTTCTATCTTGTAAAATATCTTATTACCTGACACATAAGTGATAGAAACCTTTCATTTCCCTATGTTCCCAGCTAATATTTATCCTTAGGTGAGCAGCATCCCTAACATTAATTAAAACCTACCAATGGACCAGAAACAGATTAGCATAAAGAGATATGTTGGTCCAACATGGAAAACTCAGACAAATACAATTTATTTTAAACTTCATTAAAAAATACTTAGGAAACAATACAGAACCTTCGTCTATTAATGTGACTTGCAGAAATACTTGGAACATTTTACAGCGGCTGCATGATCCTGATGACATGGATTCCTGTCCTTCATCTTTTCTTTTCAGCATGTAAAATTGCCATGCCTGGAGAGGAGCAATCTTAATCCAAGTTTGTGGAGCTTACTCTTAACCCCTATTGATTGTGGCCAGAAAGCCTGAGGAGGGATAAAAGATCTCGGAGTCTTGTGTGGGGCAGGATGGGGAATTGTCCACCTATGGAAAGGGTTGGAAATATTAAGATTTTTCAGTTTCTCAGGTGATTCTCATGAGCAGTCAGTTTGAGAATCACTGCTCTAGAGACTTTGTTCTCAAAGGCTGGTCTTTGGAACAGCAGCATCAATATCACCTAAAAGCTTCTTAGAAATAGAGAATCTTAGGTGGCACCCCAGACCCACTGAACCAGAATCTACTTTTTAACAAGATCTCTGAGTGATTCAAAAGGATGTTAAAGTTTGAATACAACAATGAGTGCAATGATCTGACTGGTACAAGCTGATCCAATACTTTGATGACATTTTGTGTCCTTACCCTACAGCCAGCCTATAGTAAAAATGTCCTAAAGAACTCAGTCTTGAACTTGTAGATGCCATATTCTTCCAACTAGATAATAAGGTTTTATAGGACAAGGATCCTTCCAAGTTCTCCCGGTCACTGCAAAGTCTAGCATGGTGCCTCATAGACAGTGAGTATACAATAAATGTCTCATGATCATGTCAGTAGAAATAAGAGTGTTTTGAAATTAGGAACCATATTTTATTAAAGGACTATGGATCTCATGGTACTAAATACAATGTGCCAGTCCTTCCTCAAAAGTTAAGGGAATATCAAGAAAGATAATAATTCTATTGGCTTCCTGATAAACTCTTGGCAATCTGTGGACTTCCAGTTAACTTAATGGTCAGAAATACCCTTCATATTCTCCCAAATCACCACAGCTTCCAACTGCCGAATTATTTCTTTTATCTGAATACACTGAGGAGGCTTGTGGATTTTTACCATTTCATTCTTCTGTTTACAGTTTTAGAATGTAAAAAGAAAGTGAACTTTAAAGAAAAAAACAAATTTCTGCAGCTATTCTCTAGAGAAAAGGCAGTGAAAGGTGAGATAAATTATAAGTTTATTGATAACAAACAAGTGATTTTTTCCACCATAAGTGACTCGTTCATTCAAATATGTTGAAGATATGCCTCATGAGTAAAAATTTCTTTGGGTTTGTTGTTGCTGTTAATGTATGAATACAATGTTGTGAAACTTTTTCCCAAAAGCAAATTTGACACATGACCAATCAAATAAATTGTTATTCCCAGTTTGACTGTTTCTGGCAAGAACAAGAATTTCACATTCTGAGCCACGGTATGTATGTCTTCACTAAAAATATAAAGAATAGCTAACATTTAGTGAAGGCTTAAAATATGCCAGGCGCTTTAAGTATTTTCATGTTTCGTTCAAGCATGTTTTATTTTCATGCTTTGTTTTACTCAGTTCTCAAACAGCTCTATGGCATACACACACACACACACACACACACACACACACATACACACTCTCCCTCTAATACTGCTCATAGTTGTTGAGAGTCAGAAAGTTCTTTTCCAGTGACATCTCTTGACCTGAGCTAGAATTCTGTGAGATATATATGGTGGCAGAAGCCTGGTCTATGGGGCTTTTGTACCTTTAGCTCATCTTTATCTTGTTCAGGAGAAATGCCATGTTGGCAGGGTCATGTCAGCAGAAATGGCACTATCTATCACAGAGACTACTTACAATACCAAAGATTTTTTAGAAAGGAGCCACCTTCCTGCTTACAGATTCTACCTCCTAACTCTCCACATTTCTTAGTCCTCTGAGAAGGGGATGGTGTGCAGGGAATGTTGCAGAAGTTAATAATTTATCAGGATAAGTCTCTTAAATCATCCCTTTTAACAACAACAAAAAATCTAGATTTCATATACTGTATTGCTTTTGGTATACATAGTCATTGCCTGTTGCCAGAAATAGTATATGTCTGACTAAGACATAATTATACTAATAATTTAAAAAATGTATTGGAGTTCAAGTACTTTTCTCTAGTTTTTTTTAAATGATGGAATCTTTTATATTTCCAAAGTTATAAGGGTAAGATGACTTATCTAGAAAATGGATAACCAAAAATAATATTTAACACAAATTGTATAGAAAGTACCCATTGAAATGCAATCATATTTTAATCATTAGGGAAATCTGTGATCTTCATGTCTGGACAAGTCATATAAGCCTTACATTTAACATGCATATGTTAATGGAACACAGAAATACCTCTCACATCTACTTCAGAAAGAAATTATCTGACTGAATGAATCATAATTCACTGAGCCATGTCTTACTTTCAAATATGCCAGCTTTAGCAACAATAAGTCTGCATATACCCAAGTGACTAGTGAACTTTAACAGATGTCTATACTGAACTGAGAATAGTCAATCAAATCAAATTAAGTACCTAAGGGAAATTTTATTTCAAGTCAATAAGATTACATGGGAATAGATAAAAATTAATAAAACATTCATTACTAATTCATGTCCCTTTCAAGTACAAAATTAGTAAAAGCAACAATGCTTTTCAAACTCAGGTTACACTCAATAGAGCAAGATCAGAAATGGGTGAGCTCATCCAGGGACTGAAATAACCATCATTGCGTGAGTTGTGAGCAAACTGAGTTCTCAGATCCTTTGAGAGGCTACTGATGTTAAATTGCAGGCTTTTAAAATTCTCTGCACCTAAAGAATCCATTGCATTTCTAGGAGGAATGAGTTTGGTTTGATGGCGTGACAATAAACAACTGCCTTGGGTCAGCACAAACTTGGGATGGTGATTTTCCCACATTTTTCATGTTGGATATTATCCTAACTTCAGCATATTTGTGTGTCAAATAGATGTCATCATCTGCTGGATATCAGGAGAGTTCAACTTTGGCCTAATTCCAGTTCCAGTGGATGAATATATACATATATTTTTTCAAAAGAATTCTTCAAGTAAAATACCAATAGGAAGTCTGAAAATCAACATTTGTTCTCCAAATGTCCACATTGTCCATATGTATTTACTCAAGTCTTTATTGTTCTTAAATTTTTGAAAGGAAAGTGATGAGTTTCTTCCATGCTACAGTATTACAAAGCCAAAATTAATAAAATATATAGCATACTTATGTGAAAAAATTTAGGGATATCATGATTAAGAACACAAGCTTTGTGGATAGACCTCAACAAGGTCCTTGAGCTTTTTGTACCTGGTTACCTGATTGACGAAATGGAGTAATTATACTCTTCTCATAGGATTGTTATGAGTGAGATAACATAAAATAATGTGTGCCAAGTACTTAGTACACTGATTGAATCATTGTAGTAAATGCAGTGTTACCAAATATTCTTATCAATAATTTTAATTATAGAAAATGAATGAATACTCAGTCTAAGTTGCATTTGTCTCCTTCATGTGTGGTTCAAGGAAATGTCTAGGAACTGGTAGCCCAAATACCTTGAGAGCCTTGGAAACTAGAAGACTTCTTGTGCCACCCTTACAACCCATGAATGACCTGAAGAAAAATGTAATAGGCTAAAATGCTGCAGGACTCCCGGTTTCTATTTGCAGTCTCCAATTCAGTGCCTGTGATCTAGTTTGCATACGTTAAGCCTGTTTCTAAAGCATAAGTTTAGAGAATCTTTAATGGGGAACAGAGGAGTTGTCCACTAAAGGGCATGTTTTCAGAATTGTAATGGGTGTTCAAAGCCTGATCATTGTAGAACAAGTCCAATGCAACAGGAAAATTCTCCCCAACTGTTAGGCCTGTTTGAATAATAATCTAGTTGGTTTTGAAAATCAGAGTTAATATTTCAAAGATGTACTGATTAAAGTCAAACTATCAAAATTCACAAGATCAAAACTATCTACTCAGAAGCTTTTAATCACTATTATGTTTAAAAATTTGTTCAAAAGTTTGTCCCATTTGGCAATAGTTTTGTTAGTTCCAATAAAATCCTTATTCACCAGATTTTTTTTCTTTTTTAGCGAGAAGTTGCATATAAGTCACTTATTCGCTAGATTTTAAAGCATTTAAATATGGCTGCTTTTGTGTTTTTGTAGCCCCAGCTGGTGCCAATGTGTTGGTAAAAAAGTCATTCAGGAAAGCAAGTCCAAGAATATGGCCAGCACGGATATTCTCTCCAGGGTAGGTGTGCAGAAAAAATGTCAAGCTACAACTGCCAGCTCTGATGGATCATTAATAGAGACTTGGACATTTAGCATATGCCAATATGGAGCTGCATAAAGAAAATTAAACACAATTTTAGAACTCTTACCATGTGTTCTCTTCCACTTATTTCTATCACTGAGACTTGGTTTTATGCATTTTTCTCCCCTTTACCTGCCACCAAACAAAATTAAATAATGCCACTTTCCTATTGGTTTAGTACTGTACAGCTTATAAACTACTTTCACATGCATTGCTCATTTAGCCCTCACATCCAAATGAAACTAGCAAGGAAGACATTATTATCCATATTTTAAGAGATAAGAAAGTTACTTATGCAAAAAACAGAGATAAACAATAAACCCATGACTTCCTTCCTTCCCCCAACTCTCAGTACATCAACAAAATGAAGATAACCATTCTGGAATGCATGGAACATTTAGAAACCTTTGGCTCACACTCTTCCACTTGGAGGCTAAACCAGCTCCAGAAATACCAAGAACATGATTAGGGTTGGAATGGGCTCTGGAAGAACACTCTTAAAGCTCTTGAAGTCCACTCAAGACCAGTGAACCATAGGCTAGCTCTTAGGATCTGAAAGGTAGAGGGGATATTAATCCTGTGATGTGTTAAGTTACAATGGTATATTCTAGTGGGTAGAACTGAGAGTACTTCCAATATCATCTAACAGAGTTAATAACACTGATATTATCAACTAAAATAAAAGTTAAGCATCTGCCTTTGCTTACATATGGCTAGGTCTCAAATAGTTTCAAACCATATGTGGATTTAACATGGATTTGATGACACAGTATAGCTGCTTTTTGATTTCTTGGTTGACTTTTTTTTTTGGATATTGGAAAGAGAACAGACAAAGCCAAATGAAAAGGATTATTGCCAGAAAAATGTTTTAGTCCATCTTTCTTCTCAAATCATTGGATTTAAGAGTTCAATCTTATTTTATTGAGTTTATAATTTCCTGATGGTTTTGCTTAATTTTGCTTAAAGAAGATATATAATTAAATGTATACAAATTATTCTCATAATTTCATCCATAAATAACTTAAAATTTCATGATAAAAATACAGGTTTATGTGTAAAATGTAGAACTAAGGCTAAAAATGTGAAGATTAGAGTGACATAAGAGAATATAAATATTGTGTGCTCTAACATGGTAGAAATTGTACCATTTGAAAATTTGGAAGAAGAGTAGGAAAGAAAGTGAGAGGAAAATAAACTGATTTCCTCATATGTAGTATCTGAAGTAAAAGGATATCATTTTTAAATGACACATTAAGTAATATCTGTATAAATATGTCACAATACAAAGGCAAATTCTAAAGCTAGGTGATAGATGATGTAGGGAAAGGAGGAAAAATAGGAAAGATCCTAATTTTATCATTGCTTATATAAGGGAACTAATAGGCAGTATCTAAAGATATGAAAAAATAAAAATATTAAATAAAGCTATAACTTATAGCTTTACAAAAGTAACAGTGAGAACAAAATTTCAAATCTTTTTCAATAGCAGCAGAATTAATTACACATACAAATCAAAACAAAGAAAACAGAGAATAAGCCTCATGAGACACTGCCTTCTTTCTCACAGCCTGCACCTATGGCATCATGGGGAGTTCTCTACAATCAGCCGAAAGAGGAAGAGAAGACTCCAGCCTGGTTCACAGATGGTTCTCCATGATATGGAGGCATCACCCAATAGTGGGCAGCTGCAGCACCACAACCCCTTTCTGGGACCACCCTAAAGGACAATGGTTAAGGTAAATCCTTCCAGTGGGCAGAACTCTGGTCAGTGTACCTGGTTGTGCACTTTGCTTGGAGAGAGAAACGGCCAGCTGCAAGATTATATATGCATCCATGGCCTATGGCCAGTGGTTTAGCTAGATGGCCAGAGACTTGGGAGGACCATGATGGGAAAATTGATGACAAGAAAATGTGAGGAAGAGGTATGTGGATGGGCACAAAAATGGGCAAAAGAACCATGAAGATATTTGTGTCTCATGTAAACCTTCACCGAAGGGCAGAGAAGGATTCTAATCAAGTGAAAGAGGATGCCCCGGTCTGTGAATACCAGTCAGCCTCTTTCCCCAGCCACTCCTGTCATTGCCTAACAGGCTCATGAACACAGTGGCCATGTGAAAGGGATGGAGGTCATGTGTAGGCTCAGCAATAAGGACGTTCACTCACCAAGTCTGTGCTGGCTATGGCCACTGCTGAGTGCCCTATCTACCAGCAGCAGATACCAACAGAGTCCAGATGTGACACCAGTCTCCAGGGTTATCAGCCAGCTACCTGGAAGCAGGTTTATTACATTGAACTTCCATCACAGAAGGAGCAACATTTTGTTCTCACTGGAATAGACTTAACTCTGGATATGGATTTGCCTTCCCTGCATGCAAGGCTTCTGCCAAAACTACCATCTGTGGACTGACAGAATGTCTTATATACTGTCGCTGTATTCCGTACAGCTTTGCTTCCCATCAAGGAACTCACTTCACAGCCAAAGAAGTGTGTCAATGGTCCGTGTGCATGGAATTCACTGGTATTACCATGTTCCCCACCATCCTGAAGCAGCTGGTTTGATAGAAATGGCCTTTTGAAGACTCAGTTACAGCACCAGCTAGGTGGCAATACCTTGCAGGGCTGGAACAATGCTCTCCAGGAGGCTGTATGTGCTCTGAATCAGTGTCCAATATACAGTGCTCTTTCTCTCCTAGCCAGGATTCATGGGTCTAGGAGTCAAGGAGTAGGAGTGAAAGTGGCACCACTCACTATTAGCCCTAGTGACTCATAAGCAGAATTTTTGCTTCCTGTTCCTGTGACCTTATGCTCTGATGGCGCAGGGGTCATCAAACTTTTTAAACAGGGGGCCAGTTCACTGTCCCTCAGACGGTTGGAGGGCTGTTGGAGAGAGCGGCGCACATTCCACACATGCGCACTGTGGGCTCGGGACCAATTGGCTGCTAAGTAGGACAGGCAGCAGCGGCAAAAACACCTGGAGGCCAGATAAATGTCCTCAGCTGGCTGCACGTGGCCTGCAGGCCATAGATTGAGGACCCCTACGCCCTAGAGGTCTTAGTCCCTGTAGGAAGAATGCTTCCACCAAGAGACACAGCAATGATTCCACTGAACTGGAAATTAAGCCTGTTGCCTGGCTACTTTGGGCTCCTCATGCCTCTAAATCAATAAGAAAAGAAAGTTAATGTACTGGCCAGGGCGATTGGTCCTGACTACCAAAGGGAAATTGAACTGCTGCTCCACAATGAAAGTAAGGAGGATTATGTCTGCAATACAGGAGAACCCTTAGGGCATCTCTTAGTATTACCATGCCCTGTGATTAAGGTCAGCAGAAAACTACAACTCAATCCAGGCAGAGCTGCAGTACTAATGTCTCAAACCCTTCTGGAAAGAAGATTTGGATTGCTTCATGAGGTGAAGAACTGTGACTAGTTGAGGTGCTTGCTGAAAACAAAGGGAATACTAAATAGGTCATGGAAAAACATAAATATCAGCCATGACCAGTTACAGAAACAAGAACTATAGTTGTCATGAGTATTTTCTCCTTATTTTGTTATGAATGTGTATGTGTGTGTCTCTCAAAGGAGTTTCAAATTAGAAAATCTATTACTCTATTAATAAAAATCTACCAATTAGTAGGTATGAGGAGAATCGTATGATCACCTTCATATATGCTGAAAAGACATTTGGCAAAATTCAATATTCATCCTTGATGAAATTTTTAAGAAAGCATTTATCAATGGATACAATATCAAAATATATTTATTTCATCTCCCAAATCGATATCATGGTTCAGGGGAAACACTAGAATATCCCTACTCAGGAACAAGGCAAGAATGGTCCTATCACCACATTGTACTGGAAGTACTAACTAATGCAATTATGCAATAGAAAGAAATTAGAGATGTGAAAATTAACAACACAATAAAACTATCACTATATGCAGATCATATGATAACATAACTAGAAAACCCAAAGAAGTCAATTAAAAAGCTACTATAAACAAAAAGTTCAGTAAATTAGCAAGGTACAAAATTAATATACAAAATTGTTCATATATACAATTAATATTTATTGAAAAATATAATGGAAGACCACATTCCTAGGTAAAGTGCCTAAAAAGAAACATTCAAGGCCCACTATTCTAGAAAAAAATACTTTAAAACATTCTTTGGAAGACAAAGGAAGTCTTGAACAAATGGAAAGGCATCTTGGCTAGGAACACTCAACATAATAAAGATGTTGAGCCTCTCTAAGTTAATTTAGAAATTTAATGTGATTTCAATAAAAATAAAATCTGGATGTTTTTTATTTTTTTCAGCACCAGGCTAGACTGGAAATGATTTTAAAGTTCATATGGAAATAAGCTAGGCATGGTGGCATGTACCTCTAATCCCAGCTACTTAGAGGTGGGAAGATCACTCTAGCCCAGAAGTTTGAGACCAGCCTGGGAAACATAACAAGACCCTGTCTCAAAAAGTTAAAAAGAAAGGAAAAAAAAAGTGCATATGGAAATAGAAACAAAAAAATTTGGAAAATCTCTATAAATGGAGAGTCCTATAGGGGCATTTTCTCTGTCAGATAAGGCCTCAGTAATTAAGAAAATACAGTAATGACACATAAATGGGCAAACAGACCAATACAACAGAACATATAGTTAGAAACAGACCTAAATACATGTGGAGCTTTAGTATATAATGAATGAGGTATCTCAAATCAGTGAGAAAAAGGGGCACTCTTAAGGAATCATCTGGGAACAACCAGGAAGCCACATGGAGAAAATATGGCTTGATGTGTATCTCATATCATAACTCAGCATAAATCCCAAATGGGTTGGGAATTTATCCTATAGATACAAACACATAAGAATGAAATGACACTTGGACATTATTCAGTGAAGCACTGATTATAATAGCAACATACTGGAAACAACCTAAAAGCTCACCAATAAGTGACTGGTTAAATATACTAATAGTGTATCTATAAAATGGAATACTATGATTTTGTAAAAATAAAAAAGACATATTTATCAATATATCAAAATATCTCCAAACTATATTAAGTGAAAATAGCAAGGAGCAGTAAAATGTATACAATATCCTATTATCTATAATTTAAAAGAAGAAAAACAATATATATTTATTAGTTTTTAGATAAATACAAATTCTTATCAAGGATAATAAGAAACCAACAACAGTGTTACCCACTGGGGAGCTACAGAGGTCAAGAATATGAGGAAAAATTTTGGCCATATACATTTCACACTTTTTGATGTTTAAACCAGAAAAATGAATACCTATTCAGAAAATTAAGTTGATATATATTTTAAATGACAAAAGTCCTAATGTAATCATAACTAAAAGGTGAAATAGGATAGTCTGTAGAGTAAATGATTTGCCAACCAGCAGAGATAAATTTTATTTTACTATTTATCTGTCCATAATTTTTTATACTTAAGTATCACTTTAAGAAGAGAATGCATTCCTGATATCTGCTGACTTGGTCAAATCCTGTGTTATATACATACTTATATCCACCCTGTACTTCCTTGGTGCACTTACTATATTAATAATTAGTTAAATAATCAACTCCCAATAAATTGTTCCATGTGTATCTTCCATCCTGGGATATAAGCATCACAAGGGCAGCAGCCAGGTCTGCCTTGTTTACTTCTGTATCTCATAGTGTCTACACAGAGCAGGTTCTCACTACATTGAAGGAAGGAGTTGATAGGTTTTAAAGTCTAGATGTTTTAGTTCTATTAAGAGGGTCAAAACAGCTATGGCCCTCTCCCTATTACATCGCTACTGAGATAGGGGGAATGAGAAACAACTTTCTGATCTTCCCACTGCTGTGCTACTTCTTGCAAGTATCTTTGCCATAGGGGAAGAGGATGGAGTGAAAGCCTATGTGCAGGGGATGTCTGTCTCAAAAGCTGATCATGTCTTCTTGAATAAAGTTTTGGAACTTCTCCCATATCCATTCTTCTCTTCTTTTGTTACTAAAAGAACTCACACTCATCAAATTTTGGCTAAGCTAATGCCCACTCCAGTTAAGGATTATATTTTCCATCTTCTCTTGGTGGAGACTTTAAGTTTTGGTTTTAGCTTCTAGGTTTTAGCAACAACTTATGCCTCATGTTCTTCAAAATGAAGTTGTTGACCTCTACGTTTTCTTTTTTCCTTTCTGTGGCCTGGAATGTGGATACAGTGCAGTTGAGGACAACTGGAGAGAAAAGCCAAATGTAGAAGATGGCAGAGTTGCCCCACCAGCCTAGGGACCTAGATTATTTTGTGGAGCTTAGCCCAGATACCCATCTTGAACTGTGATATGAGAAAGAAATAAGCTTGAAAATAGTTAAGCCCCTGTATTTAGAGTTGCTTTCTTTTTTTAACAGTAGTAGTTTAGCTTATTCTCTAATAATGGCAACAAATACCCCAACTGGCAGGGTTCTTAGTTGCAGGATCTGTTTTGTAAAGAACAAAATTCCCTCTAGATAGTTTTAAAAGAAAGGGATTTATTGTAGCCCATTACGTAGCTTATGGAACTTTTTGGAAGGCCAAGGAAACAATTTTGGATTATATACTGTCAGAAGCAATGTAGCCAGAAGAAACATTTGGCTTTCTGCAGATTTATTCCAGAGGAAATCCCACTGTTGCCAGCACCCTATACAGAGCACCCCACCAGTATCATCTATTTTCTTAGGTTATATGCTGACTTGTTGAACTGTAAGAGGAGTATGGAAGCTGCCCATAGAGCTTAACTGACTCCTGTCTCTTTGGGTCATGCCAGGGTGGGCTTGGACCTTGCTAAGATGGATTCCAACTGTGCAAGGTTGGGCTTTGGTTATGCCAGGGTGGGCTCCTCTCAGCTTTCTTTCCTTTCTGGCATTAATGTCTCCTGTAAAGACACTTTTGTTTTAGTCTGTTGGAGTGTTCAGTGCTTTCATTTGTTCCCAGTGATATTACCGAATGGCCCATTTCTTCTTTAGGAGTTCCTAGACATATGATCTTTTAAAATTTTTCATTACACTCTTAGCAAAGCAAAATGGTTTAAACAGTGGATGTAATTTTCAGTAACAGAAGAGCTTAATTCCAGAATCGTCCTTGAAAGGACAAGATTTATGGTCAAAGAATGAATTAAAGTAATAAAGCTGGCGAGTAATCAAAATAGATCAAATTTCCATTATTGACATTCTGAGCCATATGTGAAATGACTGGAAACCAGGTCTTGGAGCCATAAGGCATTAAGATTTGTTCTTTCCTTCCTATCAATTTAAAACACCAAAAGTGCTTTAGGAAGCCAAAGAACCATGCACATTTGTATAGGAAAAAAGATTGGAATTAACTTATTTTGCTTCCAATATTGGAATATTCTTTCACATTCTTTCCAATAGTTTGAATCCAATTGCTTTCTGTAATTTTTAAGACTTTCCTCAAAGGCACTTCACTGTGAGTCCACAAGGTATGCCACCTTCATAGATTTTCACATAACCAAGAATTATCTCTTCAATTTTTTGGAACAGGTATGCACCCAGAAATTTTTTTAAAAAACATGATGAAATAGCTGTGACAACGCCACACCACTCTGGCTGAATACCTTACTTTCTAGGTAAGTAAGTATTGAAAAACTTTTATAGTTCTTCAGGATTGAAAAGGTTTTTCATCTAATTTTTGTCAGAAATCTTTTTTATAGTATAGTATACTCCTACCCGCCTTATTAAACAGAAGACACTGTCCTTGGTTATCTCAATGAATATTCATCTCTAGATGATGCTTTACAGAGTGAAATTCTAACTACTTTTCAATGTTCTTTTCAGTTCCTATAGTATTGATAATCACTTTTCACTGGCATGCCATCAAATATATTTATTTCAGGTCTCTTCAAATGTCGTGTTTATAACTTATCAAGCTGAATTGAAATAATGTGTTAAGTAAAATCAAGCAGACTCTGAATGAGGGTTTAAAAGGTCACCTGGAAAGATTCATTGCAAATAGGAAGACACCACAACACACAGTCATCAGACTGGCCAAAATAAACATGAAAGAGGCCCTCCTATGAGCTGTAAGGGAAAGCAGCAGCCAACCTACAAAGGACTAACTGCAGACTTCTCAATGAGACCTTACAAGCCAGAAGAGACTAGGGCCACATTCTCAGTCTTCTCAAACAGAAGATGCCCAGCCTAGAATTTCGTGTCCTGCAAAACTAAGTTTCTCATACAAAGGAGAAATAAAGACCTTCTCAGACAAGCAAACACTGAGGAAATTATCAAGACAAGATCTGCCCTCCAGCAAGGACTGAGAACAGCCTTACACATGGATCAGCACAATAGGCACTCACCAGTGTAAAATCACCCAAAAGCTATAGGTCAAAGGCCAGATATTGCAATAGCTCAAGAGAGAAAGCAAAGCAACAAAGTTTAACTCAACAATATGAACAGAAATCTGCCCCACTTATCAATTTTTTCAATAAATGTGAATGGTTTGAACTGCCCACTAAAGAGACATATGCTAGTCAAATGAATCAATGTACACAAGCCAAGTATCTGCTATCTTCAGGAAACACATTTAACCCACAATGACATATTCAGACTCAAGGTAAAGGGATGGAAAACAATATTCTATGCAAATGGAAACCAAAAGAAAGCTGGTGTAGCAGTTCTGATTTCAGATAACTTAGTCTTTAAATAACAAAGTAATTAAAGACAAAGATGGACACTATATAATGGTGCAGGGTACAATTCATTAAGAAGACATAACAATTCTACATATGTATGCACCTAACTGAGGTGTACCTAGATTCATAAAGCAAATCCTATTTTATCTAAACAAAATGATAAACAGCAGCACTGTAATAGTGGGGGACTTCAACACCACTTTGACAGAACAGTACAAATTCTCCAAATAGAAAAGAAACAATGGACTTAAACAGAACTCTAGAACAAATGGGCCTGACAGACATTTACAGAACTTTCTACCCCAAAACCTCTGAATATATGTTTTTTTCATCAGGTCATGTGACATTCTCTAAGATTGACCATATCCTAGGCCACAAAACATATCTCAACAAATTTATAAAAATAGAAATTATAACATGCATTTTCTCAGACCAAAGAGGAATAAAATTAGAAATCAACTCCAACAGAACTCTCATCTCTACACAAAGTCATGGAAACTAAACAACCTCCTATTGAACAAGTATTGGGGTAAGGAGGAAATTAAGATGA
This sequence comes from Mirza zaza, assembly GCA_008750895.1. Lineage (NCBI taxonomy): Eukaryota > Metazoa > Chordata > Mammalia > Primates > Cheirogaleidae > Mirza > Mirza zaza. The sequence goes on from VSMD01026295.1 coordinate 74,078, forward strand.
AAATAAAAAGATTCTTTGAACTAAATGATAAAGGAGACACAAGTTATCAAAATTTGTGGGACACAGCTAAAGCAGTCCTGAGAGGAAAATTTATATCCATAAATGCATACATCTAAAAGACAGAAAGATCAAAATCAACAATCTGGAAAAGGATGAGCAAACCAACCCCAAACCCAGCAGAAGAAAAGAAATAACAAAGATCAGAACAGAACAAAATGAAATTTATATTAAAAAAAAACTATACAGAAGATTTATAAAACAAAAAGTTAGTTCTTATAAAACAAAAATAAAACTGACACACCTCTTGCTAGATTAACAAGAAGCAGAAAAGAAAGGACTCTAATAAGGTCAATCAGGAATGAAAAAGGAGAAATTACAACTGATAACACAGAAATACAAAATATCGTCTATGAATACTACAAAAACCTCTATGCACATAAACTTGAAAACATGGAGGAAATGAACAAATTTTTAGAAACATACAGCTGCCCTAGGCTCACTCAGGAAGAAATAGAATTCCTGAACAGACTGATATCAAGTACTCAAATTGAAACAGCAATGAAAAACCTTTCTAAAAAATAAGAAGTCCTGGACCAGATGGTCTCACACCTGAATTTTACCAGACATATAAAGAACTGGTGCCTATCCTGCAGAAATCATTGCACAACATCAAGAAGGAAGGAGTCTTCCCCAATACGTTTTATGAAGCCAACATCACCCTGATACCAAAATCAGGAAAGGGTGCAACAACAAAAAAAGAAAACTACAGTCCAATATCCCTTATGAATATAGATGCAAAAATTCTCAACAAAATCCAAGCAAACCAAATTCAGGTTCTTATCAAAAAAATAATCCATCCAAACCAAGTGGCCTTCATCCCAGAGATGCAGGAATGGTTCAAAATACACAAATACATAAATGTAATTCACCACATAAATAGAAGTAAAAACAAAGACCATATGATCCTCTCAAGAGATGCAGAAAAAGCATTCAACAAAATTCAGACCCTTTTATGATAAGAATGCTTAACAAAATAGGCATTATGTAAAATGCCTATTTTGGACTTACGTAAAAATGACAAAAGCCATATATGACAAACCTACAGCCAACATCATACTGAATGGGAAAAATTGAAAGCATTCCTGCTTAGAGCTGGAACCAGACAAGGTTGCCCACTATCACTGCTTCTATTCAGCATAGTACTAGCAGTCCTAGCTAGAGCAATCAGACAAGAGAATGAAAATCAAGGACATCCAAATGGAGGCAGAAGAGGTTAAACTGTTGCACACATGTAAACTATCCACAACTATCCAAACTATCCACATATATAAACATACCTGCATGGCATAAGCAGTTCATTGGCACAGCATCTTTACACTAGCAGCTAGTCTCTTTGAATATAAGGTCACTTAAGGCACATCACTTTTGTCTTAACTTTTTAAGATGAAAATTAGAGTCTTTATTACCCTTATGAACATGCCTCCAAAGCAAAAGTCCACTGCAAGTCCAGGTGAGCCTGCAGCAAAGAGAAAGGTGATGACAGTGGAAATGAAAGTAGAAATAATTAAGCATTCAGAGAAAGGCCAGATGCCATCATTGACTAGGATAGCATTAGACTTCAGTTGCTCGACTATCAGAACAATTATAAAGGATTAAGTAAGAATAATGGAACATATAAAAGGCAGTGCTCAAAAGACAGCATCAGTTATTACTAAGCAATGTAGTGGATTAGTTATTGAAATGGAAAAATTATTGATTTGGTTAGAAGATAAAAATAAGCAGAACATTCCTATTAGCCTAGGAATTAAAAGAAAGCACAATAGTTTCTATAACTTATTATTATACTAGAGGGGTATTATTATTATCACTACTACAGTATTACACTATATTATTACCACATATGAGCCATTATAATATTGTTAGCATTATTATTATTATTACCATACATGCACTGTTTGTGAGGGATCTGAGTTACATGCAAATCTGACCTAAGGACGTTCTCAGGAACATATCTCCTCCATAACCCAGGGACCACTTGTATTTCAGCACTTTGATACAACAAATGTGCATTTCTCCCTCACATATATGTCCAACACAGATTGATGGGTGCTTTGCTTATCATGGGCACTCAGGACCCAGACTGATAGAAACTCCATCTCAACAAGGAAAAGCAGAAGCGTCTAGCCAGAAATAATTATTCTGACCTTAAAGGAGCCACATCACTTCTGGCTGCAATCCATTGGCTAACACAAGCCACATCAGATGTAAATATCAAAGGAGTAGGGATTAGTACAATCCTATCAGATCCCTGAAAAGAGAAGAAATGAAGCATGCTGAATAGACTTCTGTTTCCTTGCCTTAGTCCTCACTTTAATGAGAATGCCTCTAGGTTTTAATACCAGGCATGATTTTTGTTTTTGTAGTTGTTACTTTGTGCAAAAGTCTTTTTATCATATTAAGCAAGTTATCTTCTCTTACTGTTTTTATTAGAAAGCAATGGTAAATTTCATTTTTAATATTTATAGAAATAAATGCTCATGTTTTTCCCCTTTAACCTATTACTGTAGTTGACTGTATTAAAGGATTTCCTACTTTGAACTATTCTTGCATCACAGAGGAAAACCCCTACTAAATCACAGTTTATTATCATATTCTCTCATTCGTTTAAATGTTCTGAATTTGATGTCTTTCAACAGTTTATTTTGGATTTTTTCATCATCATATCTAAGATTGGGCTAACTAGTTTGATATTTTTGAGCCATCTTTGTTGATGATCTGTAGAACTCACCAGAGAAACCTGCTGGATCTGGTGCCTCTAAGGAAGTAAATTTTAAACCTTTTAAATTTATGGTTATCGGTTTATTTAGATTTTTGTTATTTTCCTATTGATTTTGCTTAACTTAAACAATCCATTCTATCTAGATTTTTCTTGAATGCCAAAGTTGTGCATGGTCATTTTACTTGTATTTTTAATCTTTACATTCATAATATTTGCATTTCTATTCTTTATCATTTTATTTGGTCAGACTTGCCAAAGATTTATCTATTTTACTGGATTTTTATAAGATATTAATTAACAAATTTTGTTTGCTTTATTGCTTTTTTATTCATTAATTTCTGCTTCTTATCCTCCTATTACAATTTTGTTCAATTTCTTGAATCTTCTCTACCTTCTTCAGACAAAGCTTAGTTTAATTTCAATTGCCATAATTCTATGTTCCATCTCTACTGTTTTCCAAGCTGTTACAATTTATAGCCATCATCTAACAAGTTTCTGTCTGGAGTATGCATGTGTATGTGTATATTTTAAAATCAATTATTTGGCAAACATTTAAGCAAAAAGGAACAACTTAAGCTTCCTGTGGGCCGGATTGCCCATTTTATGAGGGCAAATTTTGTGCTCTAAAACATTTGGTGAATGAATAAATGTAACTATTCCTGCCAGACTTATTTCTCCTGTTCTAGTCTCTGTACTTGGAATGAAGTTTCTCATTTTTTTTCTAGGTGAATGTGTATTTAATTCTTCAAGACTGGTTCCGGGTCAATTCGCCAAAAATCAAACTTCAGAAAGCCAACTTTCCACAGGGCCAATTTGCCAAATTTTCTTCTTCCTTGGAACTATTTACAAAGTTTACAGAAATTCACATTGAATGAGATAGTTTTAATAGCTTTTAAAGATTCATGTAAACTTTCAGTTGACCAGTTTTCCTAACATCATTTTAAGGAATGTTTAATTTGTCTTTACCCAGCTTCCGGCCGCTGCAGCTGGAAGGGGCTGGGGCAGAGATCAGGGACTGCTACTGGGGAGAGAGGGAAGGAAGGATCAGCACACATTGCTGAATCCAGAGAGAAGATGTGGGTCATGAAAAGAAGGATGCATTCATGGAACACATATATAACAACTTGTCATCAACAAATTCTTCTTAGAAATAAGAAACTGCCCTAGCTGCCCCCTGTCTCTGTTCCCCAGGCATTCTGCCCGTTTCTCCCCTCCCTAGTGTCTTTCCTCCCTGTGAGGCCTGTGCCTCCTGCTCTCTGCTCCCTGTCTCTCCCCACGGAGTTGCTCCCTCCTGCTCCTTCCAGCGCAAGCAGCAAGGAGCTGGGGCAGAGACAAACCCAACATTCTTTCAATGCTATTATGAAGACCAGATGAGAACCAGCCCATCAAAACTAAATAGTGAAAAGAAACAAGTAAATTCAGACAAGTGGTTAATTAAATGAATTGGACTCCTTTTCTCTAGGACTTCGCTCACATAACTGCTTTTCTGCAAAGCCTCCTCTGACTCTCCTTAGTTGAGTCCTTCCCTGGGGTCCCAAAGCATCACTTAGAAGTGAATTGCAGATATAAGCATTCTTAGTTATTTGATTTCATAAGGAGCTTAATTTCTAGAATATTTATTCATCCAACTACTTATAAACAAAAATTTCTTCAATAAACAAATGTCTAATGAAGAAATGTAAGCTATGAGCTGGCACTGTGAGTTATGTATCAGAGAGTGGAACAGATGCTGGAGATTAAGGTGAAATGAGACCTGGCCCCAGTCCAGAGCTCATATAGGTGGCAGGGACCAAGTCTTAGATATCTTTATATCCACCCTGCCCCTCACATCATAGAGTTTGCGCCCAGTAGAAGTGCTAGGTGTATTGAAGGCATGTTGCCACTAAAAGAACTAGAACTACAAGTCCCAAGTATAGTCACAGGTGTCTATAACTAACACTTAAAACAACAGCAGAAAACAGACCAAGTCCAAGAGAGTTTATGAGCTCTGAAGGCTAAATTTTTTAATTCACCAACATATTTAACAAAGAAAGGACAAATTTTACATTGCTTAGTGAGATAATAGTATTCAGAAGAACTTGAAATTCAAGGAAAAAGCTGGGATAATCTTTGTATTTCAAGTTTGGATCCTGAAACATGCTACCGGCCTTTCCATTTAAACTTCAGCAGTAATAATTCAGTAACTATGCCAGAGATCAGTTAGCATATACTAAATGCCCTGTGGGGTATAAATTCATAAAAAATGTATTAATTCAGCCATAATCTAGTTCAAGTGTAACCTCTTAGTCCCAGAGTGATAAAAATTAAACAGTGTTGAATCATTCCAGATTCAAGGTCTTATACCTTCCACATAACTGATCAGAAATAAGCAGAAACACATGATAATTTAAGAAGTTCAATAAAATATACTAAATGACCACAATAAAATTTAATTCAAATCCTACCCTCAGGATTTTTGAAGACTTGTAAATTAGTCTGGATAAAAACAGAAATTGTGTGGTCAAATGTTCCAAAAAACAATCCTCTTTTAAAATAAACTTCTTTAAAGATCTAGTAGTGAGTATACCACTCTAGGTTTATGATAGCAAGTAAAAAAAAAAAAAAGGCAGTAAATTAGGTTCGAGTTTTTGTGCATTTTCAGATGGCATATGTGTTATGCTGAATAATGGTTCCACCTCAAAAGATATCCATGCCTTAATCCCTGGAACCTGTGAATGTTACTTTATGTCACAAAAAAATGACTTTACAGATATAATTGAATTATGAATTTTGAGATGAGGAGATTACCCTGGATTATCTGGGTGGATAACCTTTATTGTAGTTCTATTTTATAGTGGTATTATAGTTACACTTTGTAAATGTAACTATTTACTTTAGAGGCAAAATGGATTAGGGTAAATCCTATAGTCAAATTGATGTGGAAGACAAGATTATCTGGATAATAAAAATCAACACTTTCTGCTCCACATTTCCTGAATTCCCTTATTCTCTGCTTTGGCTCACTGGGCCAGTCTGTACCTTCAAGCCATCACAACCAGTTACCACACACAATTGGCTCATTGATTCTCATGAAGTAACTCATATGCTCTGAGTTATAACTAGATCTAACTCAGGACCCGTCAGACTGTCAGGTCAGATTTCCACAATATAGCCCCTGAGCATAGCCTCTAAGGATGGCGATTCCAAAGACCTCTTTTATCCTCTTAAATTTAAAGAATCTTTGGAGCAAGCCCTACACCCCCACACCACTTCTTGGATAGTCAGGAAAGTTCTGAGAGGTGCAGCTTTGCTTCCTGAATTGCTTTGGCTGATCAGATCATCCAACAAATTCCCAGCTGTCCTCACCATCAACCACAGCTACACAATTTAGCCTGTTAATTAAATCTCAGGTAAAAGCTTTAACTTTCTATCTTTGTAATTAAGAGACATTTATATACACACACAGAAAAGCTTTTTTAATTAAAACATTTGGGGGAAAATACTTTTACTTTCCATTTTGGAGATGGCGAGAAGTATAAGAAAAGTTTGAGTCTGCTCAGGGCCTTCCTGTTTTAAATCAAACTAATTTTTCCATAGAATATTCTGTGACTTTCCCACTCTTAATATACCTTAGCCAGACATGTTCCCTTTGAAATTAATTCCAGTTTATGAACACTGAAAGTGAAGACTAGAAGGAATGCAATTTCATATTACTGATTTCTGTGACTGAATAAACATCATTAATGTTTTCATACTGGCTTAGTAAGTGATTTAATTCTTTAAGTGCAGTAGACATATGGTACCATGTTTACATTAGGTGTGCCCAGTATATGAAAAGAAATCACTAGGTAGAATTCATATACCTACGTTTTTTTCCCTAACCCATTGCATTTTATTAATATATATGAATTTGTCACTAGTAATGAAACCATCCAACTAATAGAAACTGTGGCAAGAGAGAGTATATCATTAAATATGTATGTTGATAATGACAGCGTATAAAAAGTGGGTGATTTGCAATTCAAATATTGTGATCATGCTAGTATGTGACAGGCCCTATAGCCTGAGCTAGGGATAGAGGAGAGAAGGAGCCAGATCCAGCCCCCGCCCCATGGCACTTAGTGCCACTCTTTGCCAGAGTCATTATGAAGGTGATGGGGAAATAGGGTAGGTAAAGTGGTTTGCCTTACTCAGTATCCATCCTGTACTGCTAAGGCTGCAAAACTAGAAATTACATATCCCAGATTCCCTTATAACCAGAGTTTAGTATGTGATTTGGATTCTACCAATCAGATACACTTATAAAAGACATGGATTCTAACCAAATTAAGTGGAGACATGGCTAGCTACATAGTTTTGGCAGCCCAGTCCAAAATGAAAATGTGAGGCCCCTTGTACACAAAGCAGGAAAAAAATTATTTGTTCCTGCGGGCTGGCCGTGGGCAGATTAGCTTTTTTTTTTATGTGAGAAACCAGGTCTTTTAAGTATAGGTCGTCATAGAGGATAAGAAATTAATAGGAAATAGAGAGAATGATGGAAATAAAAGAATAGAGACAAAGGTATAGTTTTATAGGTTTATCTGAAGAAATCAAGGTAAAGTGAGGGTATTTAGGGGTCTTTGTTATATTTTTGTTCGTAGTGAAGTTATGAGGTTAGTTTTATATAGACTTTATAATCATAGATATTAGTTATCGGTTGTCAATGGTAACAGATTTATATAATAACAGGTAGTGTGGTTGTTATGGGTAATAGATTTATATAATAGGTAGTTTGGGTTTGAGAGTAAGATTTATATAATAATAGGCAGTTTGGTATAGATTAGAAAGTTTTTTTAAAGGGCTTCTAACAATTTTTAATTTATTTTATTTATGTGAACAAACAGTTATAAAATCTTTTAAGGACTAAGTTTTAAGTTTTAAGAGATAGTTATTAATTAACAGAGAAGTAATAGAGACTTAGTGGCTTTATTTTTTTTTTATTTAGGTATTATGGATTTGAGGAGATAGGAGAAAGTAGGAAGCTTAACATTTTATTTTAAATTGTTTATAACTATAGGGGTTTGTCTCTGGGCTGGGGTACTCATTGTTTTAGCTCTCACCCTGTGATGCCAGGTATGTATCTGTCTTGTCTTTTAAGATTAGGGAGGGTCACAGATTTGATTGAGATATGAGAAGCCTTATAGAATGCATTTATTGGAGCTTTGAGAGCCCTCTCAAGGTGAGGCAGCCCTTGATATGTAAACTAATGCGTTTATATATTTTTTTAGGGCAAAACCCTGCAAAAACTCCTGAAATCAATTCTGTGTTTAATATAGCAACATTGGGCAATACAATAAAATAATAATCTTATGAGCCACATCTCATTAATTCCTCAATCATCTTTCCTCAATACTTCCTCCCCTGCTCTTTCCCACAATCTTTCAGGGTTTTTGTTTTCTTTTTTTCTATTTAATGTTGCAATCCCAGAAACATCAGGATACTTAGATATGAGGGCAGATCCTCACTGGCAGCCATAATTCGGTGTATGTGCAGCCCACTGACTACGGGACCAGCTGCAGGACCAAGGCCTCCACAAGTACAATCAGGCATCTCTTTCCATTGGCCCACCACCCTGATTCACGATGGATGGGTGACTTCCCAGAAGATTGTCCCCTCCATGCACAGATACATGAGGCACCTGGATGGAGGTAAGAGGCCCCGGCCAAGTCACTCACTGAATACTCTGTGATGATACCAGCCTCAGGAAAGGACAGCCACTGCCCTGCCCTGCCCTGCCCTGCATAGAGATGTCCCAAGGTGCATGAACCCTACTCTAACTAACTCCAGTCCTGCCAAGGGGCAGGGGAGCTGTTAGTTGAGAACCTATCACAGGTAGGTGGCAGGAGGAAGAGCTGAGGCTTCAAGCCCCCAGGGCATACTCTGTTGCCCCAAAGGACATCACTTATAAAATAGAAATTGAAAGATAAATTATTATGAATTTCAAGTTGGTAACCACAGAGCATTAAATTCCAAGCATGGGGCCCTTCTGAGCTCAGCCCTGAAAGACTGCACAGTTCACCTGATCATGAAGCTGGTCTTGAATGGAGAGAAATGACTGTATTTTATGCCTGCTGATTGTGACAACAGCATTGAGGTTCTCCTGTCATTAGTTTCCTTCAAAAATGTCAGGAAGAGACTGTGAGATTCTTGGCTATCCAAAAGCTGAGTGACTTTGGAAATTGGAAGTTCTGCCTAGAACCTGTTCTTATAGACCTTCCAAAAATTATATAAAGCTTCTAATAGCTGGTAAAAATTTCCTTTATACTTAGCCCAACCAGAAGGGTTTAGTTGCAAACAACAGAAACCACAACTGATAATTCTCTCTGGAGACGCATAAAATAGAAAGATTCCAGAAGTAATTGCCTGTGGCTGTGGCCACCAGTCCAGGCACAAAAGAAAGAATTTGATATTACAGAAGGTCACTCAGTGCTAGAAGACAAATCATTTATGCTGAAGGAAAGGCATCATAGAAATGGAATAGCAGTGTTGTTCTTAGCTTAATATTACAGAGTTGGAGAGAATTATTGAAACATACCAGTGATTTGGTTTGAAAGAAATAAATTGTATCCTTTCTCAGTAAAAAGCAGGAATTGTCCTTATGATATAGGAAGAAAAACATGAGCTTTAGATTTAAGTAAATGGAAGTTCGAATCCAGACTATATTTCTACTTTCTGTGTTACCGTGAGTAGGTAACTTAACATCTTCAAGTATCAGTTTCCTCAAACTGGCCTTCTAGGGTAGTTAGAGATGATATATGAAAAGAACCTAGAGCCAGGCATGGTGGTGCATGCCTAAAATCCTAGCTATTCATTCTAAGGCTGAGGAAGGAGGATTGCTTGAGCCCAGGAGTTCGAATCCAGCCTGGGCAACAGAGCAAGACCTCATCTCAAATAAAAGAAAAGAACCTAGAACAATGTTTCATACACAGTAGATATCAATAACTACTGTTATTATGATAATAAAAACTGAAATTGGTAGATAGGAACATGTAAATGGCTTTCCCAGATCACTACTGCATTTGGGTACATTGTCTAAGCAGAACTTCAATAAAGCAATAACACCCCAAAATCTCTATTGGATTTTTTTGGCTTCCATCTGCCATCTTCCCCCTATTCACCTACCCACTCAGTTAACTCACCCATCTACCTTCCCATCCACCCATCTACCCCTTTCTTCCTTCTAAAACTGTCATATGAGAGGTGGAATTCAATATTCAGAGGTCTCAAGATTAAATAGGCCAGGCGTGGTGGCTCATACCTTGCAATCCTAGCACTCTGGGAGGCTGAGGCGGAAGGATCACTCGAGGTCAGGAGTTCAAAACCAGTTTGAGCAAGAGCAAGACCTGATCTCTACTAAAAATAGAAAGAAATTTTTATCTGGACAACTAAAAAATATACATATAGAAAAAATTAGCCAGGCATGGTGGCACATGCCTTTAGTCCCAGCTACTCAGGAGGCTGAGGCAGAAGGATCGCTTGAGCCCAGGAGTTTGAGGTTGCCGTGAGCTAGGCTGACGCCATGGCACTCTAGCCCGGGCAACAGAGTGAGACTTTGTCTCCCAAAAAAAAAAAAAAGAAAAAAGATTAAACAGTAACTCCACCTATCAATTCAAGCCATGAATTAGAGAAACAACTAACTCCAAAATAAAATTAGTTTAAAATCCATATAAAACCTTCTCCTTCAAACATTGTATTTGCTTTATAACAATTGCAGAAATGCTAAAGAGCTCTATGTTTGGAGGGGGGCAGTGAGAGGTGAGTCCTTTCATTTCAGTTCCATCTACCATGTCGCATATTAATCAGAAATCTTTCTATACCTTTGCATGTGCTATTTCTGCAGCTTGAGCTTTTTTTCCCCTGCTTGGTTTGATAAATTCAAGGCTCATTTCACATTTCTGTTCCTCTTTCTTCCCCAGGGCCACCCTCCTTGCCAATATGGCACCTTGTGCATATCTCTGCATAGCTCTTCCTATAGTGAGTTACAACTATTTGTTTATCTATATTTTGTCTATATTTTGAGATCCTGTTGGCAGAGACCTTATCTTTTTCATTTTTTTTATCTAATGCCAGCTCAGTCTGATACGCAAGGGAGCTTAAGCCATGCTGAATCAATCTAGAGCCTTAAAAGTAAGCTCAAGCCCTTCGCTCCCAGCTCTCTCCTATGCTAGCTCAGCCCAAGGCTATGATCTGGGCTTCAGCTGTGATCAGCAGCCCCACCAACCTTCCTCCTTTTACCAGAGCTCCCTGGGAGACCAGCTCATTGTGCAGGGCAGAAGCATCTCACCTGGGTCTCATCCACTCATTCCCAGGCCCCTGCTTTCCCCTGAACCCTCACAGACATGCCTTCTGGCATTTAAAGATATGAGCAGAAGAAGACAAGGAAGGGAAAGGAAAAAAAGAGAGGGTTTCAAGAACAGCAGGGCCAACAATGACAATTGTATTATGAGGTAAAGAGAATAGTTAAAATGTCTACCATATTGAGCCTGATCATGCTCCAGACTCTAAGGAGATGTAAAGGGGAGAGAAACCAACGAGGTAGAGGGGCCCCTTGCTCTTTGGGGCTTTACATCCTATTGTGCTACACATGCTGCACACAATCAGTGAGTGAACAAACAATGTCATCACAGCTCACGATAAGTACCAGAAGGAAAAAGGCAGAGAGATAAGAGGATGATGCCAATAACAGTAAGCAGTTATCTGTAAGTGATCCTGAATTACTATCATATGTTAGGCTTTATTCTAAATACTTCCTGTGCATAGTCTCATGTAATCCCTAAAATAACCCTACGAGGTAGGTATAATTATTTTCTCCTTTTTAGATGAGAAACTGAAACACAGAGAAGTTAAGTAACATTCCCAAGGATAGGCACCATGCATTGATTGGTCTCACTGAGGAATGGATATCTGAGTCAAGACATGAAAGATGAGGATGGACCAGACTCGTGTGGGCTGAGAGAGAGATTTCCAGGCTGTGAAGAGAACACATTCAAAGGCCGGGAGATGCACAGGAGTTTGGAGGATGCAAAGACTAGAAAGGAGACTGCAGGAGCTGGGGACAGGGAGTGAGGAGGACAGTGCAGGAAATGAGGCTGAGAGGGAGCACACATTAGATCATGGAGAACTGGCCCTGAAGTAGGTTCTCCAGATGCTGTGTCCCATTCACTTGATTGTATACTCAAGAGCCAAACTTGACTGGAATTAGGACAAGACCCTTACTCCACATGGACCTTGGCCTGGTGCTACCTGCCCACTCCCAAGTCAGGCTTTTATGAGGGTCACTGCTCCTGGCTCCCACACAACCTGGTCCCTCCTTTCTAACCAAAAGGTGTTCAATACAGCAAAATGCTTTGTGCCTGTGTTTTCCTGAGACTTGAAAATGTCTAAACTCCTTAAATGGCAGCAATGTACTCTCAAAAATTTAAAATAACACAAGAGAAGTAATCTCTTTATGAAAGGACTTTATAAAAAATGATTCAAAATCTACACAAACTTTATACTATGAGATGAAGCCAAGGAATTCCATAGACTCATTATTGAGGAAAACATTTCTGTAGAGGACAGAATTATATTCTATGAACAGTCCCTTCTGGCAGCATTGATATTATCAACCTATATTTCATATAGATTTGTGTTAAATTAAGTTTGGTCTAAAGCTGCCTCCCAACATATTGTAAGTTTTGCCTAAAGGTTTCTTGGGATATAGTGAACACCCAGGTGTAACCAATCCAGCTGTTTCTGGACTTCACTTCCGTGTTCCATGTCACTTCCTTTTTCTGTCCATAAATATTATCCAACCATGCAGCAGTCCCGGAATCTCTGTTAACCTATTCTAGTTCTTGGGGTTACCCAATTAGCAAATCCTTCTTTGCTCAATTAAACTCCATTAAATTTAAGTTGTCTAAAGTTTTTCTTTTAACAGCTGAATGGGATCATGGATTCTGACAGATATGAAATTCCACTGGTGCAAGACATTGATGAACATGTTTAATAAAATATTTATGAAGAAATGACATGTTCATTCCAAAACACTTGCCCACACCTTAAATATTTTAAAATTCCATTTCCTTTGAGAAACTGTAAATGGTTGTGTTTTTCTCCATTAATAATAAAGATAATAAGGACAATCTATACAGAATAGAATGGGTTACTTACTTGCATCACACAAATGAATTTGATTTAGCAATTTACCCAGTTTTGAGAAGTAAATTTGGTCTTCCCATCAAAGGCTAAAACTCTTGACCTATAGGCAATTATAGAAAACTTTCTTAAAAGCAAAGTAAGCTTTGCTGGGAAGGAAAGACAATCTACTCTGAATTAAAGAAAGATTACATTATGTTCAGGAAAATTTTAGAATTAAGTACATTATACTAAATTATGTACTAATCTAAAATACACATAATTATCTAAAATTATATAGAGTGATTATAGTATTTTTCTGAATATCTCGCACAATGTACTATTTTAATCTAGATATTCTAGATTTAATCTATCTATATTATTAATCAAACTATTCTTCAGTGATGACAAATATAAACACCTTTACCACATTACTAGTCTGAAATATGAACAAACAAGACTGGCTGAGAATTGGGTAGAAAAATTACGGAGAAAACATGTAAAAAAGATTATAAAAGAAAACAGTAAGAAGCTCCAACAAAACAGGACATATTTTTCTAACAATACTACTATATGTTTAATCAATGTTTCTCATGATGAGATGCTGAAAGTACTAAAAGTTACTTGAGAATTTTCTATTAAAAAATATCATGACCAATCATGTTTCTTCTAGATGTTTGCATTACAACTGAATCTAAGAGAAAAAGTTGGTTTCTATTAAGTTTTTGTAATGTCTTATTGTTAAAGACGAAGAATGTTCATTTAGATAAATCCTGGACATATATTATTAGTTAGAATGGAAACTAATTATGGTATGGAGACAAAAACAAATGACTGACTTGAAGAAGAAAAAAGAAACCTGACTTAGAAGAGCCTGTGTAGATTCCCTGTTGGATTTAATTAAATTGACTGAACATTATTTTGCCTTCAGAAACTTTTGTTTGCCAATGGTTTTCAAATAAAATAACTAAAATACATTATTATTTCCATGTTTGGGCAAATGTATCAGTTAGGGTCTCCTTCAGCTATATGTGACAGAAAACCCAACCAAGAGTGGACTGAGTAATTAAAGGACTAATTTTCTCTGATATAGGTCTGTAAAGGACTGGTACATGACTCCATGATTTCATCACAAACACTGAATCCTCTTGTTAAATATCTTTCTATTCCACCATTCTTGGTATGTGGCCTTTCTCTACATGGTGACAAGATGGCTGCTGTACTACCTCAAGACCCGTTTATATTCAGGGCAGGGACATCTTAATTTATGCCTTTTAAAAAAATGTTTCAAAGTTTCATCCAATGTCATCTGCTTACATCTTACTGGCTAGAATTGGGTCACATGGTTACTTCTAGTGGAAAGACTATTGGAAAAGTGAATATTTTAGCTTTCAAGCCATGATGTAGAAAAAGGCAAGAATGAAAGGCTGTGAATGGCTTTTGGGTAGCTGAGCCACTGTGCCTCTGTGGGCAAAGGGACGAGGATATTTATAAAACATATTAGTAGACCAGCCAAATAATTTTCTCAGTCACAGAAAGAGGATATTGTCTTAGCAAATACTGATGTTTATGTGTTACTGTTAGTCAGTACAAGGCAGATCTTATTCATTTAGAAAGTGAGTCCACGTAAAAGTCATTTACTTGGCATTAAGATGGGTTCTCTAAATTTCTGTGCTCTTACTGTGATTTGACCTTAAGCTGAGCTTAATTTTCAGATGCTTTTAGCTAAGCCCTGTATACATCTATACACTCAAGTTTCAGGATAGCACAGATTTTAGCCTCATTACTCCCTTTCTAAGCTCTAGCAGGAAAACCAAAACAGGTTTTACAGATTTGTTCTGTTCTCTTAAGTATCACCTAGGGAAGCAAGATGTTAAGTGGTCTTACTTACATGGTGATTCTACATGTTAGAATCTCCTAAGTAACTTTTAAGAAATGCTGATACACTGATTTTTTTAACAACAGCTCTCTAGATAATTCTAATGTGTAGCTAATGTAGATGACTAGATTAAGAGAGAAAAGATAAAAAGCTAGAAATAGCATGGAAAACCTTTTTAAACTCAGTTTTCTCATCTGTTAATTAGATGAAATAACCCATATAAACTTAGTTTAGTGCTTGGCACATAGTAAACACTTAATAAACATTAGTTATTATTAATATTGCTTTGTTGATTTTATATTTTTAAAAATCATTGTATTTGTGAGCAAATGGGGTTTCTCCAAGGCAAAGAATAATATACAAGAGCATAGATCTTGAAGATAGATCCTGAAGATAGCAAAATTTGGACTTTAAATCTAGCTTGGCCACTTACTAGTTAATTTAACAGTGAATGGGCAAGTATTTGATCTGAGTCTCAGTTTTCTCTTCTGTTAAATGCAGATGATACCTACCTCTCAGGCTGTGGAGACTAAAAGGTACTATGTATGCTAAAGTATAATTTTCAAAAAAGTAAAATCATCCCTCTCATACAAATATAAAATGAACATGTATCAAAGATTTTATTCAACTCTCTAATCACTGAGGGAATCAATAAGATGGTAAGATCTGTTCAAATGAGAATATGATTGATAGAGCTTTATAATCTACCAGTCAAAATTTGTTTGCATTGGTATGAACAAAAAGTATTTTCAAAGGAAAAAAAGGCATTCCATAAAAAAGACATCTGCACTAGAGTGTTTATACCAGCACAATTCATAGTTGCAAAGATATGGAAACAACTCAATTGTCCATCAATACATGAGTGGATTAATAAAATGTGGTATATTTATACCATGGAGTTCTATGCAGCCACAAAAAACAATGGTGATCTAGCATCTCTTGTATTATTCTGGATAGAACTGGAGCCCATCTACAAAGTGAAGTATCACAAGAATGGACAAACAAGCACCGCATGCACTCACCATCAACTTGGTATTAACTGATCAACACTTAAGTGCACATATATGGTAACATTCATCGGGTGTTGGGCAGGTGGAAGGGGGGAGGAGGAGATGGGTATATTCACACCTAATGGGTGTGGTGAGCATCATCTGGGGGATGGACATGCTTGAAGTGCTGACTCTGGTGGGGCAAAGGCAATATACATAACCTAAACATTTGTATCCCCATAATATGCTGAAATTAAATAAATAGATAAAAACAAAAAGAACTATTTGTGTTGTGATCAGTTTTCCACAATTTAACAGCTACTTCCAGAGAGCTGCAGAATAACCTAGTCAATAAGAAGTCAAGGTGTGCATTCTTGGAATTGGATAATGCAGAACTCCACTGAAATGCCCTCACTCCACAGAAAGGCACAAATGCTCCTTGCCCATTTCTGAGTCCTGACATGTGTATAAAGCAGGTGGCAGAGTGTAAATGCCATACAGTCAGTACTGATTAAGTGGTGGTTGCAGTCATTATTTTATTATTTTCAGGTAATGATTACTTAACTAGAAAACCCAGGCAACTCAACTAAATGTATTATGACAGATAAGACAATTATAAAAGATAATCGTTAAGATTTACCATTACTGTGACTCCATGAGTTCAAGCTTTGCTGTCTTCCTTCCAATGTAAACATACCAGTAGTATGATTTTTTTTTATTATAAAGAAAAAGCATAGCCACACTCATAAGCAGGATAACAGATAACCTGCAGCAACGTGCTGGAGCTGAATCCTCAGGCAGCACAGGCAGCCAGGAGTTGGGGTGACAGAGCAAAGCCTTCTTCCTAACGCTGGGAGCGAAAACATTACCTTTGCCAGCTTAGTGACTGGATCTCTGATATGTCCAAAGACACAAGCGACAGGAGCCCAAGCCAGCAACTAAGACCATGTGTGTTCTAGAAATGGTGGGAGGAAAGTTGGTGAAGGCAGCCAAAAAATGATAGACAAGGAGTGCTGCAGGGAAGGGAAAGGGAAACTCCCACATAAGCTGAACCTGCAAACTAAAATTTCAAAGAAAATGAGGAAAATTAACACTAACAAAGATAGCAAATAAACTCTTAACCTGGACTTTAATAATTAATGGAAAATATGACACAGCCATTAATTATGGAAGAATAATGACAAGGAAAATGTGTTAAAGGAAGGAAAACATTTCAAGAGAAAGTAGATGTTTTGAAGACTGGTTTGTTCATTGGTCATTGTCACCCTTCTATGCTTTCCCTCCATTGCAAGGTGCAAGAAGTCTGCTTGTGTCAGCGTCTTTTCCATACTCCCCTTCCAGCTGTCTCTCAGAGAATCTGGCAATTTGGGGAGGCACTGGGAGGCACTGGCAGAGACTGGAAATGAGGCAGATTTCCCTTCCTCTGAAGGTAGTAAACATGGTAGCAGCAGCAGGAGGAGCAGCAGCAGCAGGCAAGCCCAAGCCACTGGACATCTGCTCAGGCAACATGATTCAGACAGCAGATGTGGTAGTAGGTACGCCAACTAGCCCAGCAGCACAGTGCCCCTGGGCTACGACAGGAATGGCAGCTGGTGACTCTAAGGTCCTGGACCCCTGCAGCATTGGCAAGAGCACTGACTCCCTGCTTCCTGGGCAAGCTGCAGTGCGGTTCCAACAGCCTCAGGGGCACAATGATTGTGGACTCTGGCTAACAGCATCTTCCCTTTTGTTTCTCCTGCCCTGGTGTGGTAGTGACTTCTAGAAGTTACTAACCTCTTCTAGGTAAACACATCTTCCATTTGCTCCTCCAACCTTTTCCACATATTTGTAGCCAGTTTTCTGCACTATGTTCCTGCCGTTGGTTCTGGCTGCCTGAGTGGACACCAGCTGATGGAGTTGGCTATGCCAGCAGAATACAGATGACATTTAGCATTCTCAGATGTGTTGAGAAATCAGAGAGACAGTGATCCTTAAGGAACTATAATTTCAACAAGAATTGATCTGTTGTGCTAAAAAAAATAACACTTATACATTATAAATGTATATGTGTGCCTACAGAAAGAAGGCTAGAAGGCTATGTATTGACTAGAACATTTAGAAACGCTTGCAGGTAGTTTTTGTGTGGTAAGAGATTCACAAATGCCAGAACTAGCCTACCTGCTCAAATCCCAGCTCTCCTGCCTCTTGTGTAGCCTTGGACAGAATCTTTAACTGCTCTTTGCCTCAGTTTCTCCAAATGTAAAATGGCTGAAATAATATCTCAGAAGTTTACTGTAGAGAAAAAGTGAGTTAATAAATTTAAAGAATATAGAAGAGAGCCTGGTTCATAATATTCTACAAGTTGCTTTTTAAAAATGGTTTTTATTTATTTTCTAATTTGAATAAAGGATATATATTACCATTGACCAGAAAAATGTCATATAGAAAAAGAAAAACATGATATTCCATAAAAAAGAAATATAAATTATCTTAAAGCTATCACAAAACTTGTGATTTTTACATTATTACAGAGCTGCAAAGCCCCATAGAAGTTAAACTAGACCCTCTCTCTAACTTTAAGCAAGTCTATTTCTCTACTTTCTTCAAAGAAATTTTCAGTATTCTGTTATGAAAATATTCATTTTGTGTAACCTAAGTCCCTTTAAATATATGTCCCCCCCACACACACACAATCATCAAATTAGGTTTAGAACTTTTGATCAACATCTTACATGTAACAATATTCTCAGTATTTAAACATTATGTTGTGCCTTTTCTTATTTATTGTCAGGTGAAATAGATTTTTCTATAGTTATTCACAAAAATGTTAGGGTAAAAATGACATGAACTAATGAGTTGATGAATTAATATGCTGTGTTAGGGAGAATGCTTGTTTCAAATTGTAGGGGCCACCATTGTCTCTACCCCTGGCCTTTCACTCCTCCCCATGGAGGGTGGAGTTGCTTTCCTGATGCATGTGCGGCTCAGCTCCCGATTTTGGCTCCATCTGTCTGCAGAGATCTCAAGCTTTATGTGTTCTCTCTCTCAAGGGACATTGGAGGTCTGTGGGTAAGCCAGCTTCATTTAGGGGGGACACATTAACAAGTTTGTTTAAGTAGCTTTATCAGCAGTAAAGCCTTTATTTTGATTTCTGTTTGTTTTATTTCTATATCTGTTACTCTCAATTTGTTCTAAAATCAGGTGAGGAAGAGAATCATGTTATATATTGGCCCCCTCAAACGTCAGCATGTTAAATGTTAAAATATATCCCAAAGATATCATTTTAATTTACACTTAAACCACAGGTTCCTATTTGGAGTCCATGAATGTATGCATAAACATGGATGGGGAAAATAATCACATCTTTATTTTCACTAACTTCAAACTAACATTTAGCCTTTTCTTCAATTTTGAATATAAACAGCAAATCACAGTAGTAGAAGCACAAGTCACTTTGTCACCAACAGTAACTACAAATATTTTCATCTCACGTAACTGTTGTCACAGATATCTCTAAATACCATTTACACTCATCACTACTTTGAAATTATCACGCTTACTAGGCTTGCCATTAGATTGACTGGACATGGTTGCAGCCTTTCTGTGTTAGATACCTGCATGAAGTAGCTGGCCAGCTACCCTACAACTGTGTCTCCTTGGTGCTTAACCTCCCATCAATGAAGTCACTTCTCAATCGGTTATCAGCATAACCTTCCAGTAAGTGAGTTGTTTTCATTGTTAGAGTTTTATAAAACAAGACTGCTTTCAAATGAGAATTTTTAACTCTCAGTAAGAGTGTGCAACCTTATGTAACTTGGACAAACACAGGAGCTGCATGCAGACATGGCAAGTTCAAATACATCTGACGGTTCAGATCACTGCTGAAATGTGAAGTAGCTTCTTGTTATTGCTAACAGATACTGATCACAGTGTTGTAAGACCTTGAGTAGCAGAATTCTTTTGTTTGTTTTTCTTGTGCCTCCTTTGTTGTACACTGGCTGTATTAAGAAATAAAGGCACGTATACTCAATGTGTTGTACAAGTGGTGTTCCTGCATTATTCTCCTGTGAAAATATCACACATTTAAAAAATAACTGAAAGAAAACTATCTACAATCCCAGAAATGAGAGCCATTTATTTCTGAGAAGACAAGAAAGCCATATGACTCTGCTTTTGGGGACAGTGCTGAACCAAGATGAATTTGAGATATAAAATTTGGTCAATTTCTTTAGGAAAAGAAAGAACTCTGCAAACACCTGGAAAGTATTTAGAACTTTTTAAAAAGTGACTTCTGTTTTGATGACATCAAAGTTAAAGCATAATTATGATGTTGGAATGCCCTTAAGCTCCACTAGCCCTGTCATCTTCTAGAGCTAGACCTCAATGAGTGCCATGATCTAAATATTAATAGGATCTACATATGCTTATCTCAGTTCTGACGGTCCCCTCAGCTTGACAGGATTTCGCAGCCAATTAAGTTTGGTTTTGAGAGCCTATAATAACCTAGTTTGCACTATGAATCTTCAAGAAATTGGTGATGGCTCCTGAATTTATTTCCCCTGCCCTGATCCCTCTCTCTTATAAGCACTTAGTCAAATATCCAGTTCAGTTCTCTGATTACAATTTTCATATGAAAATATCAGTTATCTCAAAACGAACAGGAGCTTTTGTCACCCAAATATGCTCCTCCTGGCCCTTGCCCAGTTTGTAAATGCATGTTCATCCACTGAGTTCCTTAAACCCTTTATTGAGTCCACTCTGCCCCCACTGCCCACCCAGGTGCACATTGCCAGTGCATTATCCTTATCAAGTTCCACTGTTTCTACTCCCAAAATACACGGCAAATCTGTCCACATGACTCCTCTCCAATGTCATCACACCAACCCAAACTACAGTCATTCCTGACTGACTCTGACATATTCATTCATTCACTTATCACACACTCATGCATATAGCTCCTACTATGTGCCAAGCACAACTGCCTTCTTGCTATTCTACTACATCAGCTCTTGCCCTTGTCTCCAGCTTCTACCAAGCAGCCCCGTGGATTGTTGTAAATACACAAATCATGATGTTGCCCTGCTTAAAACTCTCCAGTAGTTTCCCGTTGCACTTCTTGCCATGGCCTACAAGGGTGGGCCCCACCTACTTTGTTTCTTGTAACAAGAAGCCACTTTCAAACAGCCAGGCCCTCATCTTATTCTCTGTCATTCACTGTGTCTCAGCCATAATGGCGTTTCTTCTATTGCTTAAACGAGCTAAGAATTCCCACGTTGCAACCTTCATACTCCCCTCCTCCCTTTGCTTGGAATGAACTTCACATGTCTGGCTTCTGCTAACCATTTATATTTCAGTAAAAACGTTCCATCTTCAAATAAGCCACTCTCTCAAAAATCCAGCCATCCTGATCCTGAGTCTGTCATAATTGTTTTATGTCCCTCATAACGGTCAGCCCTATCTGAAATTGCCTTATTTATTTACACATTCAATTATTTGCCTCCTGCACCGGAGTAAGATTTGCATGAAAGCTGGGACATTTTCTGACTTGTTTAATGAACTCCATCTATATTCAATATATTCGTAACCCAGTAAGTAGCACTTAAACATTAAGAGGACCAAAATAATAATAATAATAATAGCAAACATATAAAGCCATATATTCTAATAGGAAACAATTTTTTAACAATATATAAAGGAAATATATACTTCCTAAACCAAAATGTGCTATCAAAGAGCTATAAATCAAATATTTATAAATTGAATATTTTTAAAGTACACCATTTAAAACACTGTAATGAATCCATTTGTTTATTTTTTTTTATTTCGGCATATTATGGGGGTACAGATTTTAAGGTTTCAATAAATGCCCATTCCCTCTAACCCCCCACAAGTCTGAGTCTCCAGCATGACCATCCCCCAGATGGTGCACATCTCACTCATTATGTATGTATATACTCGCCCCCCTCCCCCTCCCACCTGCCCAATACCCTATTACTGTAGTACCTATGTGTCCACTTAGGTGCTGCTCAGTTAATACCAGTTTGCTGGTGAGTATATGTGGTGCTTGTTTTTCCATTCTTGGGATACTTCACTTAGTAGTTTTGGGTTCCAGCTCTAACCAGGAAAATATAAGATGTGCTATATCACTGTTGTTTCTTAGAGCTGAATAGTACTCCATGTTTATTATTTCTTTATTGTTAAGTAATAAATTACCCCAAACTTAGCAGCTTATAACAACTATCATATATCTCACACTGAGGGTCAGGAATCTGGGAGGGGCCTTGCTGGGTGGCTCTGGCTCTGGGTCTCTCACAAGGTTGCAGTCATCTGAAGGGACCACGGAATCAGCTCCCAAGCTCAGTCAGTCACGTGGCTGTTGGCAGGAGTTCCAGTTCCTTACGATGTGAGTCTCTTCATAGGCTGCTCACATAACATGGCAGCTGACTTCCCCAGAGCAAAAAACCTGAGAGAGAGAGAGAAAGAGAGAGAGAACACCCCAGACATACTTTTATAACCTCAGAAGTGACAACCCTCACTTCTGCCATATCCTATTGGTCACACAAACTCAAACCCACCCTGGTAGAGGGTGGAAGAGGAACTACACAAGAGTATGAAGGAGCGGGGATCACTGTGGGCCACCTTGGAGACTGGTCACTACAATTTGGAATATAAAGACTACTGTCATGCTTATTGCCAAATTAAATTTTTCCTGAGTCAGTAATGCATGGAGCTAAGAGTAACAGAAAGCCCAGCTAATGGTCATTTAAACAAGGAGGAGGTTTGTTTATTTCATGCCACAAGAAGTCCCAGAGTAAGGAGCTTATCATAAACAAGGAGTTTGGTGGGTTAAGGATGCCTTCAGGGACCCGGGCTCCTGGCTTTCAGCTCCACTGCCCTATGATGGCAACAGCACTTCCAGAGCACACTAGAAAGAGACCGTGTGACATCAGCAGCCTTCTCTTTACATCTCACTGGCCAGAGTTATATATCTTTCATCTGTGAGGCAAGCTAGGGAATTGAGTTTTTAGATATCCCAGCCTCAATACTAGATGAAGGCAAGAAAAAACAAAGGAAACAAGGTGCTAATTTAGCCCATAGTATCCGTCACATTTTCTAGGTTCAGATTTTGGACACTGCATTTTCCTAAGGTGGATGATGATACAATAATTTATTGGAGCTACCTTATAACATAAGAGAAGTACAAGGCCTTGCACATAGCACGTTTCCATCAACTATTCTTAAATGAATGCATTATATACTATTAGGTGTTTGGTATCTCTTAAAAGCATTAGTCTTATACGAGCATTTTCTAAAATGACTTTGTATTCTATTTGTATTAATTTGGGGGAAAAAAAGATTTTCTAGTACCAGGAAGTAAAAATAGTAAGAGAGCATAATAATTCTATATAGTTTCTCTTAATTTCTGGATTTGTAGTCTAGGCTTTGGTCTATGCATAAAACACTGAGCCCACTTATACTTCAGCTCTGTTCTTTCAGGCTCTCCCCTGTACCCCTAAGCCCTCTGCCTTTATCCTACAGCCCAACCTCACACATAAATTCTTTTTCTACCATTGCTATTCTGGTTCAGAATTTGATTTTCTAAGTAACATAAAAATATAAAGTAATAGAGTAAGTTGGTTAAATATATTCCCTTTCTTTAGGGAAAAAAAAAATTGATGTTATAAGAAACTACTTTAACATTGTAAAAGAGAAAACCCAGAAACAAACTGCATTCTGAAAATACCATGAAATGCCAACATAGCATTTTTGTACTTCAAAAAAATGTCTACAACTTTTATGCCAAAATTAACTTCAAAATTGAAGCTGTTAAAAATACACACTTAATTTAGTAGCTTTTAATTCACAGGGCTTTTTCATGGGTGGGGTTGCTAAGTGGTGAGTTGACTTTTGCCGCAGAGAAGTATACTGCCTCTGTAAAAGTCAGACTTTTTACTAAGAATAGACTTGCGGGCTGCAAGATAATTAAAAAGTGCTTGGCATAATTGAAGTTCTGGTGAGGAAATGATTAAAGTCATGGCCTTGCATGTTGGGTGTATACAAACTACTTTAAAACTTGCATATTGGAATGTATGGCCTTAAAAGGATTGCCTTAAGATGAAAAACATTTAAAATACCATTGATAAACCATACTTTTCATTTTTAAATAGAATTAGAACCACTAAAACTACATATTGATTGGACATGAAGAGTGAAACTTGCTATATCTATTAAAAATATAGGAACACATCTTTTAAAAAGTCTAACTTATCCTCTTACTCAAAACAATGGAAAACAAAATTGACTTGCCCATTTCAACACCAATCAGACCATCTTATTATAAACAGTTTCAAATGTTTTCAATACTACTCAGTACCTCTAGGTTTATGAGTTACTAAAATTTAAAAGTTTTGAAATTTAGTTCTTGTTACTTGTAAGAGAACTAGATACTGTTCTCATATCTAGTACCTGAACTAAATGATTTAAAGTTAAAGAATCAGTCTTTCCTTAAAGGTTGAGCAATATGATTAGGCAACCATGAACAGCAGTTAATTTGAGGAGTTGAATCTGAGATGAGAAGCAGCTGAAGTAATACTTTCACATCATATCTTTTGGTATTGTTTGAATTTATTTTTAAATAAAATTATTATTTTCATAATTAAATTATTAATGATAAAATAAAGTTGAAAGCTTATAAGATCAAAACTCACTCACTGAAGGGACAAAAAATAACTAATGAAAATAAGAATTGCCTTATCGAAACTTGAAAAGTAGCTTCACATATGATATGAATAAGCAAGTTTCAAAACAGTAAGATCCAATCGTAAGATCTTATTAAACCCAAATATGAAAACTTTTAAAAGATTACATATTATTTTGTGTCGTAGTTTAAAAAAAAAATCTACCCTAACAAATCTGGCTGGGAGTGGTGGTTCATGCCTGTAATCCTAGCACTTTGGGCAGCCGAGGAAGGAAGATCATTTGAGGCCAGAAGTTTCAGGTTGCAGTGAGCTATGATCATGCCACTGAACTCTGGCCTGCGTGACAGAGCGAGACCCTGTCTCAGAAAAAAAAAAAAAAATCAAGAAACCCAAAATTCCTTTTCATTAAACACCAGTTGGCTTGGTAATGGAAGGAAAGGCCATTTTCTTTCTTTCACAGTAATTCTGAAGTTTCATTAATTTCTATTATCAGTCTGAGTACCAAGCATAGATATGGACCCCTTATTACGGTGCACAGGGAATATTTTAATTTGTCAAAGAAAGCAATTTTTGATAAATAATATTAATTTCAAATTTGGCTAAAACCTTCTTAGTCTGTTTTTGTGTTGCTATAAAGGAATACATGAGGCTGAGTAATTTATAAGAAAAGAGGTTTATTTGGTTCACTGTTCTGCAGGCTGTACAAGAAGCATAGTGCCAGCATCTGCTTCTGATAAGGGCTTCAGGCTGCTTTCACTCTGAAGAGAGGCATGTGCAGAGATCACATGGCAAAAGAGAAAGTGAGATAGTGAACAGAGAAGGTGCCAGGCTCTTTTCAACAACCAGTTATAGCGGAACTAAGAGTGAGAACTCACTCCCCTAAGAATGGCACCAAGCCATTCATGAAAGATTCACCCCTACAACCCAAACACCTTCCACCAGGCCCTACCTCCAACACTGGGTATCAAACTGCAACATGAGACATGGTGGGGATGAACAGACCATAGCACCTTCTACAACCCCTTAATTGATTTAGGGTTTCTTTGGAATTTTTTTGTAAGATTAACTTAGAGCCTCACCTAATTTCAAGGCTTTTACTAAGATTATTAGATATTAATCTATGTACTTATTTAGGGCTGTAAAGGCTAATGGTGTTCTGAGTCTGCCCCAAATACATAACAAAAATATATGATAAATATGATAAAAAACATATGAATATTTACATTATTATGTAAATAATGTAGACATTGGAAATAAAATAAATGTAACACATGAGCAACAATGCAATAACAAAGAACAAGTTGGAAAAATTCTCATACTTCTTAGATTAACCATCATACCTCCTCCCCAACAAATACACACAAATACATTATAAAATAATTTGACAAATCAATAAGTTAAAATCAGACAAAAAATATAACCAATATAAATTTAGCTTAAAACTAAATTGATCTCTCCCTCAACCCTACTTTTTCCTCTTGTATTTTAGTTGATGTCACTAACTGGGTATCTGATCAGCAATCTGTGCATCCCCTCCCCACAGAAGCCAATGGGTCACCAAGGGATGCGGACTTCATGTTATAATATTTCATGACTTTATCCCCTTTTCCCTATTTAACTATCATTTACTATCTATGACAGAGTCTCCTGCAGGTCTCACAGACTCCAGTGTTCCTTCTCCCTCCTCACCCATTCCCCATCCTCCTCCACAAACTCCCCAGAGTGATCCATATAAATGAAAGTTTGACCACATATGTCCTTGCTTGAACAGAATTCTAGAAAAGATGATGCCAGGAGTGCAGGCACATTTCCTCCTTCTAAAATACCACTTTAACAAGGAAAGAATACACAGAGAGTGAAATATCTAGATCTTCATTAAAAGGCAGGACTGGGCATCATCTGGTCAGATGACTTAATGGCATTGATCCAGTGATGATACTGGCTTAAAGGGACCCCTGGCTGGAAAAGAATCCACAGAAATCTAGCAAAAACAATTAGGTTATCTACAAAAGAATAAGAATTTTAAGGCCTCAGACGTCTCTACTATAGGCTGAGGACAGAACTTTGGAGGAAATAGTTGTAACTCTCAGGTTTTGCTCCCACTCTGGTTTGTGCTCAGGTTTCCATTTGTAAATGAAGACAATAAAGAAACTCCTAGACATGAGAACCCTAAATGTATACCAAACAGGGATAATTACTAAATAAAATGTTTAAAGCATATCCTAGAAAAATTAAACATTAACCAAAAATAACGATTGGGTGTTGACACTAGAAAGAACTGGCCTTGAACATGAAATAAGCTAAGAATAAAAATATAAATTTAAATGATTATTTTACACATGGTTATGATACATTTTTATTTTTATAAAAACAATAATGAGAATTTATAATCCCAGACTGGGGAGAGAGGATAAGTAAGGTAGCGAATTCCTTATCTCCAAGAAAAGGTACTGAAACGAAATGATAAAGGAGGATAAAACAACGAAATAGGCACAATTTATCAGGCAGATGTGAAGAAAAAAGTAAGCAGAGGCCGGGCGCGGTGGCTCAAGCCTGTAATCCTAGCTCTCTGGGAGGCCGAGGTGGGCGGATCGTTTGAGCTCAGGAGTTCGAGACCAGCCTGAGCAAGAGCGAGACCCCATCTCTACTATAAACAGAAAGAAATTAATTGGCCAACTAAAATATATACAGAAAAAATTAGCCGGGCATGGTGGCACATGCCTGTAGTCCCAGCTACTTGGGAGGCTGAGGCAGCAGGATTGCTTGAGCCCAGGAGTTTGAGGTTGCTGTGAGCTAGGCTGATGCCACGGCACTCACTCTAGCCTGGGCAATAAAGTGAGACTCTGTCTCAAAAAAA